>JAFVLL020018836.1:0-21157 GCA_021397915.2 Tor tambroides
CTCTAGTTAGTATCTGGTCCCTCGTCCTTTCACCTGCAAAACTTTTCTGAGTAAACAGTAAATGTGACCTTCAGATATAGATGACAAAAGTTGATATCTAAACTGATATGCTACTGTATATGTAATAATTTTACATTTCAGTATGAAAAAAAAAATATATATTTACATAAAAAATTTACGGGTGAGTCGGAGAGCACATTTTGGGATGCTGTATTATATTAATAACAACATTCAACTTTGAAAAACATCCTCTGTCTTACTAAAAAGCTTTGTAAGCACTAAAGAAAAGATCACTTCTTCTGGCTCGCTACATGTGATTGACTACTTCATATATAAGTGTGATTGATCTGTTCTTTTGTTTTAAATTAGAATATAAACGTGTTTTAATTTCAATTTAAGAGTCCAAAAAAGGACTAAAAATTGACTAGTGTCCAAGTGTTTTAGCACCTGAAGTCTTGTGAGAGTAATAAACGTCAGGAGGATATTTATAGCGTAGTATATGGAGAATGTCCAAATCCCCGCTCTGCAATAACGCACATGCATCTGCTAACCACATCAGACCTGCCTTCTCTCTTTTTCATTTGCTCCCTCTCCTTTCCTCTGACAGTAAGGCGAGCTAATAGAAAAGTGTATAGTATCAGCTCCTACTGATCTCCCACCTCACACTTTCTATTCATTTACACATTCTCTGGCAACCCAGCAGGCCCCTGGCTCCAGATAAATTTAGCTCACATTCACCTTTACGAAGTTAAGTGAAGTTTGATATCAGCTCCAGATTATTGTTGATGCCGCTGGGTGACAGGCCAGTGTTATCTGGCCAAGTAAAGTCACACATACACAACGTTTTACATGGTACCCATTCAATCTTAAGTGCCAAGCCACTACTTCTAATGATTTTTATCCATGTAACCCTTTTCAGTGATGATTTTACTTTTCTTTTTTTTTGCATTGCTACACAAGTAGTAGTATAATGCCATGTTTTAACCAGGCACAATGTGGCAAGTTTTGACAGTCTTTTCAGACTTAAATGTACTTACTGTGTATTTGTCTGTATCTGCTATCCAACAGGTTCACCGTCTGAAAACACAAACAAAAGCTGTCAAAATGACTGAACTACAATTTGCACATTTTCTCAGCAACAGTCCTTGCCAGTCCAAAATTTGCCATTACAATCCTAAGGTGTTGTGGATGGTTGCCAGGATGTTGCTAGTGTGTTATGGGGGGTTTGTTATTCCTCTTTTATGATACTGTTGTCACTAGATATGTTTGGGGGTCTCTCTTTTAATTTAAACCAGTCGTTCTCAACATTTTTGACTCAAATAACTTCTTGTCCAACAAGATTTTTGAATGAAATTGATATCAAATTAACCTTGATTCATTTTGGGATTCCAGAAGAAGTTCTGTATTCCAGAACTGTAGTAATTGAGGGAAAATAAAAAGAAATATGACACATGTTGATTTTTTAAATT
Organism: Tor tambroides; assembly: GCA_021397915.2. Classification (NCBI taxonomy): domain Eukaryota; kingdom Metazoa; phylum Chordata; class Actinopteri; order Cypriniformes; family Cyprinidae; genus Tor; species Tor tambroides. Next base: position 1,470 of record JAFVLL020018836.1, read on the forward strand.
TAATGTAGATTAGCATTAGATTATTTCAGTATATTCATAATAATTAATCGATTTAAAGTCTTTCTGCAGCCCCCTTAAAGGTTTGCCGGTTAAGCCTCTGGCTGAGAACCAATGATGTAAAACTATAGAATTTTACGTTTTAATATTTATTATTTTTACCAGTCAGTTAGCCATAATCGATTACTTATAAAAATGACACACTTCTTCTCAAAAAGCCACATAATTTGAGGCATCATTCATGTCTGCAGAGCAAAAAGTGAGGAATGAGTTACACACCCACATTTAAGGATAAAAGTTTCATTTATATCCCTAACCAAAAGTATGAGCAATAATAATAGTGGTGCTTGAAAGTTCTACTAAAAACAGAAACTTAAATGTTTTATTGGAGCAGCTAGCATGCAGCACTATGTTATTAGAGGACTTTGGTGTGAAGGAGTTGTTGGGTCGTTCTTGCACAGCCAGTGTGCTGGTGGTATTTTTAAAGATTCATCAGTGACCACAACTACTTTTCACAGCCAGCCTGAGCCAGATACATTAGAACTCGAGAGCATGTGTGTGCCTGGCCATTTCCAAGGTGTTGAGAGCATGTTTGGAGAGCATGAGGAGCATACATTCGAAATAACGTTGCTAGTAAACATGTGAAAGAGTAAGAATGAGTGCGTGTGAAGGACGGGGATACAGCAGCATTGAAAATGCATGTGTGAGAGCATGTGTGTGTTTCTGACCATATAAATCATTTCAGCGCAGCTGCAGCCCGCACCCCGATCTATCCGAAGATAAGCCTTCTCAAATCTCCCTCCGACATCATCTGGCTCTTCACTGACTTCTCAGGTTCGTCTGGAAGCACGTGTGTGTGGATCGTTGCAACTGTAGATGGCATTAAAATAAAATAAATTTATATCAGTATCAGCTGATACATTATTGTTGATTTTCACAGATTACAATACAAATTAAATATTAAAATATGTATTAAACGTGTATGTAAAATGTATTGGAGATGATAAAACAGGACAATATCGGAAAACATACGGACAATTTTATTTAGTATGTATGTGTGTGTGTGTGTATAAATATATATATATATATATATATATATATATATATATATACACACAGTATATACACACCCACACACACACATACATATACATATATTCGTCCTGCTTCACAGAGGACGGTTTAGGTTGCAAAAGTACAGAGGAGAGTGTGAATTTTCAATTTAAATTGCTTTATCCACATGTAAAGGGCATGTGGGTGGACAGGGTGATTTTAGCAGGGGGGATTGAGAGAGTTCAGGGAGTAAGAAGAGAAGAAAACAGCAGATGGACTTTGGATCAGTCTCACAGTGACTTGGCAGTCAGATTTCATACTTTGCACGTATGGAGTGATTCTCTCGTTCAGTCATACAGACACACACACACACACGTTTGTTTTTGTGGTTTACGGGGACTCTCCATAGGCGTAATGGTTTTTATACCGTACAAACTGTATGGGCTATTGCCCTACACCAACCCTACACCTAAACCTACCCCTTACAGGAAACTTTGTGCATTTTTAGATTTTCAAAAAAACACCATTTAGTATAAGCTAAGCCTTTTGAATTACGGGGACATAGGCAGCGTCCTCATAAACCACCTTCAAATTGTAATACCTCTGTCATACCCATGTCATTAAACAAATTTTGTCCCCGTAAACCACAAAAACCAGTACACACACATACACACACACACACACACGCACAGTAAAAAAAAAAAAAAAAAGAGACCAAAAAATAGACAGAACTCGAAATGATTTAAATTTTAGGATTCTTTTTCAAGACTAAATGTTCTGACAACATTAGTAGCATAATGTAAATAAATGTAAATAAAGTGCCTTACTGTAACTGTGGCTTTTGCTAAAATGTATTATTAAATCCTCTGTACTTACAGATATACTCAGAAATTCCTTGCTGTAATACTGACCACAAAACATAAACATTAACATAAGGGCAGATAATTGAAATAAGTAAAAACAGCATGTGTGTACATACATTACAGGTACAAGATATATAACTGGTAGAAGCATCAGTTATCATATTCAGGCGCTTGTCATAATAAAAATGCTGTGTAGTGATTTGTCAGCAGCTCCATGGGCCAGCCTGGGCAACAGAGTGTGTTTTTTGGAGCCTGGCCTCTTGCACAGGCAATATAACACAATAAGGTTACATTAGCCGTTACTTTTCCCAGTAGAGATATACTTAATGAGCTGGAGACATCCCCAAACCCAGCGCCAACACTCGCACCTCACACCTCAGGCGATGGGGCAACAAGAGTGTGAGTGTTTTTGTGGTCAGGCGCATCATGGCTATAAACCAGACTGAAATACAGATTAGCGCCAACATGTTTACAGTCCTCGGGGAACGTTATAAAAAGAAAGAAAAAAATATTTTATGTTACAATTTTATATTACTCACATACATTTTGGCTCAAATTTTTGTCCAAAGCAAAATAAATAAATAAATAAAAATAATAATATATAATAATTAAATATCATCTCCATTAGATCACAACTGCCCATCCACTCATGTCCCTTCTACTGTGTGTTCATCTCAATATTCTTAGCTCAGACCCATGTGCCTAGAAGATTTGACCAGGAATGCCACTGATCAGCACAAAGTCTCAAGGCTTATCACCGTACTATGTGATCAGAGTTATTTTGTCTGTTCCCACAGGTGCCAGAGATAATACGGCTGGTCATGTGATGGACATGGGATGCCAGGGAGGTCTGAGCAGCCGAGAACAGAACCAGCGGTCTTCAGCCCGGTCTGGAATATCAGTGTTAACAATCATCATGCAAACAGCGATGCAACCACGAAAAGCACTGACGTCACTTTACTGTACAACTGCAGGAATAACACCACTGACCCAATTCACAAGGATCTCGAATTTAGATTGCAGTTAAAGAAAGATCATCACTTTACACTCAAATTGTACTTGTTCGTTCAGAACCCAGTGTCACACAGAGTCTCATTCCAGTAGTTTTCACAGATCCCACAGTCACACACGTCCAGTCTGATCATAGCCGCAGGTTGAGGTGTTAGATAATACTATTTTAGGTTTCATCAACACATGGATTGTTTCTTAATTAAACATACCAATTTGATAATGACACCTAATAAACCTATTCCCAGATCATGATGTAAAAATAAATAAATAAATGAATAAAATTAATTAAATAATTTTGTTAAAATTTTCGTAATTTTTTTTTAAAATAAAGGTTTTCAAGGAAAAGAGCAGACTCTAATTTTAATACAATATACATTTTATATAAAAGTATTACACAGGAAAGTTCTGGAGAATTTATCATTTCGTAACTTTCTAATAAGAATTTATTAAAATCATCAAAAAAAAAAAAGTTTAAAGCTATTATGTGTCCTTTTAAAATGAAAATGATTAGGGTTTAAAAAATGTTTAAAACAATAAAGGACAGAAAAGCTTCTCTAACTGAATAATAATAACACACACACACACACCTCCACTTTTTCTTGATGGTAAATTCTCCAACTGTCGGGGGTTGTAATGGGCTTTCCAGGCTAAATTAAATAACATGTCTTCAGAAATAAGATGCAGAAACACACTTAATGTGGTACAGGACAGATGGCAGAATAGAAAAAGACCCACAAAATGCTGGTTTTGGACTGTCAATAAATACCTATCATAAAAGTATATGTGTAAATCTGTTTAAAAATATATTTTAAAAGTACTTGGGGTTCCTAAACCGCAATTTTAATATGTAATTCCCCACGCCATGATCTGGGCAGCAGGATGTAGTGACAGAGACAGAGAGAATTTAGTGGGTCAGGACACACGCACAAACCCAAAACATTCAGTGACTGACCTCATTAACTCAGAACAGACACTAACAGAGCTAACGGTCATCCCTCTCGTTAACACGGCCCTGGGGTACGGACAAGGAAAAGAGTGGCAGCTGTCCATAGGGAGCTAAAGCATTCTCAGAGCACAGACTCATCTTCCCTGAAGTAGCTCCCGTGACCCTGCAGACCCTCTGCTGTAGGGAGGTGACCTCCACCTGCCCCGGCCCAGACATGCACCAATAACAATAATTCTGAATTCCTGCTTAATAGAAACTATCAAATCAGAGAAGACACTAGTTCAAAACGTACAGTATATGACTGTGATACTGAAGACTGAAGGATTAAGTGTTCTTTGAGATGAAAATAGGCCCAAGTGTTTCAGGCTAGGAGCTGATATGACCTGCAGGTGCTCAGACACATCAAAGGAAATTCACTTTTGGAATTGATTTGAGCCTTCAGGGCAACTCTAATGCTCACCAGCTTGAAGATTCATCCCCATGCACTTTAAAACTGAAATAAGTCATCTTATTTAAAAAAAAAAAAAAAAGTTTTTGAATATGCTTAATGCATAATTTGAATATTCATATGTACTGTAGGCCTTGCTGCCTACATAGAAAACTGACTGTAAACTGAGGCCACATGATAAGGAAAATGGAACTAAATAACTAATTTGGAACACCTTACACAATCAGCAACTCCTACAAACATGCATCATATTAACAGCACTGTTGAGAAGTGAAAGAGACTTACTGTAACTCACACTTGAATCCAATAGTTTGGTGTTAGCATGTTGCTAAGCTAATGATGTGATACCATAAGCAAAAAAAAAATTATATATATATATATATATATATATAGATATAGATAGATAGATAGATAGATAGATAGATAGATATACATCACACACAAATATTGGATTTAAAATGAATGTTTTTAATTATAGTAAACTATTTTTATTAAAACTTTTATAAGGTATATATGCACAACCGTTTGTAAAAAAAAAAAAACAAGTCTCTTATGATAGTAGGCCTAATACTATTACATAAGAATACAGTAAACTTTTGTGAAATATTATTACAATTTAAACTGCTATCTATTTCAATATATTTAAAAATGTAATTTATTCCTCTATATTCTCTACCAGTCAATCCTCTATCCTCTATTATCTGTTCCTCTATACATATAAGTGTATCTATGATGCCCTAAAATGCTGTCTACATAGGCAGCTCACTAGGTTTTGGAACAGAGCAAGTATGAAGAACCTAAGTATAAGCACAGAGGAGCATCATTAATGACAAGGTCTACACCAACGAGGCCTTTCATTTGAAGGGCTCTTCATTTATAAAATGATTATTTGTTTCACAGATGGCCACAGTTTTGTGTGTGTCCCTATTATGTCATCCAACCCACAAAAAAATTCATTTCCTCTTAAAAAAATGAGAAAAGCAGGAAGACTGGTTTGTAAGTGAAGAAGGCCTCACATTGACCATACAGTGCCTCTCACCGCAAATAAGAAATAAAACTTTGGTAAGAACAAAGCCCAAAGACACAATAAAAGGTTGAATTACAACAAAAAACCACAGAGTATCACTCTAAATTGGAATTATAATACTCTGAATGAATGTTATACCAGACTTTACATCCCACCACGTGATGTGTCATATATCAAAGTTATATTATAGAGCACATTTCCATCTCACAGGCCTCAGAGGGATGGATAGATGGAGAGCAGTGCCAAACACTGGACACCAAACTCAACCCTTATTACAGGCTTTAAATGGTGAAAGTTCATGACCAAAAAGAGAGATTATATATTATATACAAGATTTCATTTTTTCAAAGCTATGATAATACAATAGCTCTAATGAAAAGGGACTCAAATTTAGATGATGTGAGTCTGTTGTACTGTACTTCTTGTACAACCTACAATTTTGAATTTAGTTTAAAAAAACATGAAAGAACATACATACTGTATGTCCTTTTGGGCTAAATGATGTTACAGAGGCCTTTCACAGTGCTTTTACATACTGTGCCAGCAGAGGGAGTTTTGAGTTTTCCTTTCACACAGAACACTTGCTTACTGAATGAAACTGCCATTTATGAACACTTCTATAGTTAGCTCAAAGTATGGTAAAGTAAAATAAAGGTAGATTTAAGCTCACGGGGTACGGGGTGTTAAGTACACCTGTTGTGGGCTGAGAGCAGCGAACTCGGCAGATGAGTTTGGCAAGGTCGGTTCAGATCACGCGGGGGCCCCCATGGTCTCTGTGGATCTCCGGTGTGAATCCGCATGGATTGCACGAAACCTGTCAATCACAGAAAGGAAAAACATCTCAAGTTGGCTTCTGCTGCCTCTCTGAATCTGCAGGATAGGTGAGCGTCACATTAGGCTGATGCAGTGACATTCTCACAGTGGCGTTGTAACAAGATAATGATCTTACAATATTACACTGACATTGAGAAAACATTTTGCACACTGGCACGTCATGAAGGATAAAATTCACAGCATACCGCAAGGCCTCCAAACTTTCACTTGCATGTAAATTGTTATATTTACATGAAAATATTTAAAGAGAAAGTCATCGGTCATCATTTATTCACTCATGTCGTTCCAAACTTGTATGACTTTCTTCTGTGAAACACAGAAATATATCCAGTCCAGTGTTGTTGTTTTGGACCCTATTGACATTTAATGGGACAAAAACAGTAGAAACATTCTTCATAATATCTTCTTTTGTTGTGTTCCACAGAACATAAAAACTTATACATGTTAGGAATTACATGAGAGTGAATGATCAGTTTTCACTGAAGAATTTTCTTCCATTGATATTTCCTATAATTTTTTCCCTGTGGTGGAAAATAAACCAGAGAGAAATGTTTATTATTCTTCAGTTTGATAAGGTTTAGCACAGGCTGAACTGGACTGGGAATACATATACGTCACAGAGGTCTGTTCCCTTTCTAAAGTTAAGCCCAGTTTAGGATGGTGTGACTTCGGTGAAAAACAGGGAATCCTGGGAAGTCAGAGGCCACCTCTGTGGGACTAACTCCTTACCTCCTTGTGAGATGAGAAGAGGGTTCTGCGGGGGTTAAACAGAGAGAAGGACACCAAGATAATTGAATTTTGTTTTCTCGTCAGAAGAGGTTAGAGGATTTAGACCGAAATCAACCGCCCCTCTTTATCTATCACCCCTCGTCTCCCTAATTTTCCTATGCACCCACCATTGTGCTAGAGTACAGTGCAGCTGTCCCTTTTCCCTCTAATTTTTCTCTGTCAGATTTCAGCCTATAATTAGCAGAAAAGACCTCAGTGACTCCTCACGAATGCGAATGTGTCTATGCTGTCCAGAACTAATAGAACTAATCCCCCTCCTCCTCCTGGACATTGCTGGGCTGACAGGTTCACAAGTGTACAATGAGCATGGTTCGGTTTCTCAACATGACAACATATCCACTTAAACCCCAGCACAGTGTACCTTAGCAAGCCCCAAAGCCACGAATCTCTGATCAGTTACAGACTCATGTGCTCCCCATGCACTCTGATAAACATCTTTATGCACTGGAATTACATCTGCGCTAAACGATAATGGAGTTTAGACCAAAAAGTTATTTTCATAATGAAATACAGTGGCAGTGCTGGATAAAATTAACACACACTTAACAAGAAGTGAAACATTCTAGTTGACAAAAAGACTTGCATGTGACAGCCTGAAGACAGGGTCATAGGTCAATACTTCAGACTTTATATGCCAAGTGACTTAAAATGAAAAAAAAAAAAATGCAATAATGAAAACTAGACTGTAATAAAGGGTTTGCAATTTTTACAGAAAAAAAACACTAATGCTACAGTTAAAACTTTAGTGCTTAAATATACCATTGCATTAAATGCCATTTTACTGTATAAAACTGACAAATGTTTTGTGTTTGTTTTATGTAGTTAATTTTTATTGGATTATTGTAGTGGTATTTGTTTCACCCTAAAGGTGTTTTGTCTTTATGTGTATATATTTACTGTATATACTGACCATGTTTTATGGATAAGCCACTTACTCTGAACGCTGAATCATTTTGTGGCTTTCTATTGTGCCATCTGCATTATTATGGTGGTTAATGTGAATTGAATTGTTTTATTGTAATATTTTTTATCATTATAGTGCTTGTCAGCAAAGTAAAATAAATATGTGAGAAAAAGGGCTTCCTTTTGTTAAACTGTATCCAACAAGTCTCACACTCAGCTGATAGTGCATACATAAACTTAACTGAAGGTCAGTAGGGTGATCAAAAAATCTGAAATCCTACCATAACAATTTCCATTTTAAATACAGTTGTGTAAGTCAGCGTGAAAAATACGACAAATGCAGCAAGCATTTCATATGCAGTAATATTTCTGTTGAAATGTGATATTTATCCCTGTATAAACCGTATCATTCATAACATTACAAAGTCATACTTATTTCCCCCCTTTCTCACACTTCGTTTGGGAATTATCCAGGGTTAGGATGGCTTTCCTCTGTTCCACAGGCTTTGTGTGCTTTAGCCGTGTCTCCTAAAGCCTTACGCTTCGATTTCTACAGCTAAATTTCATATTTATGCAGGCAGATGCGGTTATCTGCCATGAAGAGCAGCAAATGCACTTACTTTAGTTCAGTTGCCTTTACTGAAGGTTATTTTACTAATAAATGCAATTAACGTACTATAATGCCAATACACTTGATAAGACTGGACTTGTTCATCTGGCACCAGTCACGCTTCTTAATTGCAGAGTTTGCGTAGGGAGCATGTGTTTTAATTCATGTGTCTATAAATAGCATGGAATGGTTGTAAACAGACAAAGAAACCCATACACTTGTCACAGATGCAAAACAAACTCTCAAAATAAATATTCATATGAATATAAATACGCAATTTTAATTACATTTATAATAATTTATCATTTATTTTATCAATTAAATTTATATCAATTAAATATTAGATATTTTTTCTTTTTTAATATGTGTAATATGTATAAATAAATGTATATAAATCAAGTGAGACACAGCAAAAAATAGCTCATGATACTTTGACTGACATGTTCATATGGAGGGACCTGTACCTTGGCAACCAAACTTTGGTTGCTAGGATAACATGAGCAGATGGACGGAATGGCTGATTTTCCACAGCGCCTGGCTAGTTTTGCGGGTGGGGTTGTGGGGGGTTGTATATGACAGTCTTGATTCTCCTCACACGAGTAAGAGAACACAGCGAGATGACTTGGCACTGAGAAAATGTTTTAGATTCAGGGGAAGAATAATTAACTGACGTCAGCTGGCGGGTAAGAGCAAAGGTTGAGCTGCAAATATAGCCAAGTTTTTTTTCCCCAATAAATCGTCTGTGGGCGTGTAAGAGCGATAGGAATGGCTGAATATGTCAAGCAGACCGGTCCAGCACTCTGATTAATGTGACAGAAGTCAATGCTGAAATAGAACATCAAACACACATCACAAACAGCAGATCATTCCTCTCTTCTGGGAGAGAGAGCTCTGAGGATACTATAAACAGCCGTTACTGGTGAAACACACACCTCAGAGAAGAGGATTTGTACAAGTAACCTGCAGTTTTAACATCTGTAAAGTCAACTTCGCAAATCAGGTGTGAATATCTGCCAACATAGAGCACTCTTCATTCATGTGATTGTTCAGTTACAGCCATATTATTGTATATGAAGTGACCTGGCTGTAAGAAAAAAAAAAACATTTAAAGGGATACTTCACCCAAAAATGAAAATTACTCCATGATTTATTCACCCAGCCATCCTAGGTGTAAGATGACTTTCTTCTTTCAGACGAATACAATCGGAGTTATATTAAAATGTCCTGGCTTTTCCAAACTTTAGAATGGCAGTGAATGGGGGTCGAGATTTTGAAGCCCAAAAAGGTGCGTCTATCCATCATAAAAAGTGCTCCACATGGCTCCGGGAAGATAATAAAGGCCTTCTGAAGTGAATCGATGAGTTTGTGTAAGAAAATCCATATCCATATTTAAAAATTTATAAACTTTAAATCTTTGTAATGTCTTTTATATGAGTAAAAAAAACTGGCAGCCTAAGTAAAAACATTGGGAATGTTATAGTTATTATGTGATGGGGTTATGACTAATATATTTTACTGCATTTAACTGTTAAAAATGGCTTGTTTAAGAAAGTTAATCGCAAGTGGCCAACTGTAATGAAATTTAAATAAAAAGGACACATTAACATTGTAACCTACTGTACACAAACCATTAGGATAACACACATAACATGATAGTCACACAACCAAAACATTAAAACACTAAAATTAACACAATGAATAACAAAAACTGGATTAAAGGGTTACTCCACCCCAAAATGAAAAGTTTGTCATTAATTACTCACACTCATGTCGTTCCAAATCCGTAAGACCTCTGTTCATCTTTGGAACACAAATTAAGATATTTTTGATGCATTCTGAGAGCTGTCTGACCCTCCCATAGACAGCAATGGAACTAACACGATCAACGTCCAGAAACGTAGCATGTAGATCGGTAAAATAATACATGTGACATCAGGGGTTCAACCGTAATTTTACGAAGCTACGAGAATACTTTTTGTATGCAAAGAAAACAAAAATGACATGTCAGCCGCACCACACGGACACAGAACAGCATACGCTGTTTACGCTTAGTGGGTACTCTCCGAAATGGCGCTACGGTGACGCAGAGGAGACAAATTGTTGAATAAAGTCGTTATTTTTGTTTTCTTTGTATACAAAAAGGATTCTTGTAGCATTGTAAAATTATGGTTGAACCCCTGATGTCACATGGATTATTTTACCGATCTACATGCTACGTTTCTGGACCTTGATCGTGTTAATTCCATTGCTGTCTATGGGACGGTCAGAGAGCTCTCAGATTTCACCAAAAATATCTTAATTTGTGTTCTGAAGATGAACGGAGGTCTTACGGGTTTGGAACGACATGAGGGTGAGTAATTAATGACACAATTTTCATTTTGGAGTGGAGTAACCCTTTAAACATGCCTTTAAAATCTACACTAATGTTCATGCAGAGCATTCTGAGAGGCCCTATTTCCTTTCCCTTTTAAAAAAAATTATATTTTTAACAATGTTTTAACCATTAAAACAGCACATGAAATACATACAAATCTAATAATATTACAACATTTATTAAAATCTTTTATAAACAAACTATATATTAAATATAACGTGATACAAAATAGAAATATCAAAAAACATATTTTACTATATATGGAAATGAGACAACATTTTTTTTGAGTTTATGATCAACTCTGAATCAGATTATCAGTGAGACCCTTTGCGGCTATACATTAACATATATGGTTGACTAGGAACAGTATCTGTAATAAATCTGAGCCACTGCAAAACCAACTGGAAAAAGAACTGGTGTCAAAAGCATTAAGCATATCTGTGGCTTTGAGTGGTCCAATACTGTAAAATTAGCACCTTTACGGAAAGACGTAAGCGTCTGGACAGGAACCAGCCAGAGTATTGGGGGATATTTTGGCAGCTGCCGAGGTAGCGGTTAATGATGGAGCTGATAATATTTCTGTTTTTATTGACCTGTCAGTTCTTATCAGAGACTTTCTCTAAAAACATCCATCGCCTTTCAGCCCCACTCTTCAAAGGTCGAGAAGTGGAGGAGGCTGCCGCAGGGGTCAAAGTTCAATTGACTTGTTCTGAATTGGCAGGAGGAGATTCAAAAAATATCAAGTTTGGAAACAAGGAGAACTTAAAGTGTCCAATTTAAACAAAATTTTAACCTCATTCTTATTATGTGGTCCTAAAGCATCTTTGAAAATTTTTTTGTCTTGGTACTTGAGTGAAAACGACCAAATGCCTCTGACTTCAAATACACATTGCTATTTAAAGAGGGTTGCTCATGTTGACAGATTCAAACAAGAAGACATCATGCAGATACAAATGGCTCAAACCCAGTATACAAGTTGCAAATCCTGACAACTTTGCGCATGAAGTTAGGTTCAGTTTTAGCCTCCAAAATAAACCATCATTCCTTGGCCAGCCCTCATGCTTCATAAAGGCCCAGTGTAGTTATCACCTAAAGTGTGAACCCACTGCTCACACTGTTTTTTTATAAACAACAGGGCACTGCCAAGTACAACACGCACAATTTCAACTATTTACTATAAAAGATTTAATCTCAGACTGTAAATGTACAAAATATCCTGTCTGCCAAAGGGAAAAAAATAGCCCTCTTGCAGGTCAATCTTTGTCCATCTTACTTTGACTGATGAGAGGAATGTGCAAGCTTGTCAATTTACAGATACCTTTTCTACTTTCTTAAGTGGGTTTTCAAATGTTAAGATAAAGGTGAAACTGAAACTAGACACTAATATATTGCTAAAATAATTACTAGCCATTATTATTTGCAACACAATTGTCTCAAGCGTTAGTAGTACAAAGAGAAAAGTATTAAAAATGTATAAATGCCCATTCATACCAAAGGACGAAAACTATGATAATAATGCTCTAAATTTAAAAGAATAGCAAAATCCATACCACAATTATAACCATAACGGTCAATCAAGAATCCATCCTCAAGCATTTAAGATGACAGATGATACAAGTACAGTGCATGCTTATAATAATCATAACATGTGCTATTCTTAATAGCTACTGTAGTAGTTACCTTTATAGCTATCGTTCTTGATGTGAACAGACCTTAAAGATGTCAGTTTCTAAATGAGTGCAAGAGATGATTTATGTTTGAACAAACTGAACATATTCCTTCATACCACTGCAGTGGTAAACAAACATTACCAACCTGCAGGAGTGAAGAGCGCTTCCACCCTTTGTTCCTGACACCACACACATAGAAAATGATGACCCCTGCCATCAACTCCCACCCCTTTGTGCTGAAGCCAGAGTTCCACAATAAATCATGCAGGCAAGAGATTGATGTGCGCGATGTGGAATCTTCATGTGATGTGATGATATCTAGACCACGTACATGTGGTGGCTGCCCTCTCACATGCCGAGAGAAGCTTCTGTCTCTGCTTTTAGACCATCCACACACCCGGACCCTTTAATGTGAAAAGCTCTCGCCGCTGTAATTTGTAGCCTGCTGAAACTGTGAGGAGATTCATGGTAGGAAAATAGATGGTGGAATGTAACCATAGGTTGGGTAAATATTCAGTACATAAGTGTAGTTTTGAAGGGGCTCGGACATATGACCTCTGAAATGAACGTTTCTAATCCATGCTGAAAAGAATTTAGTAAGAGATGCCAGTAAATGAAGCACTGACAGCAGTCATGCGGAGCAACAATAAACATGAGAAGTGGCTTAGAACCTTGTTATGGTACACACTAAAGAACTAAATACAGTTGATGTTCATGCCACAAATCTGTGCTACATACAAAATGTTTTTTTGGTTTTTTTGATAAAAGCATCTGCCAAATGCATAAATATAAATATAGGTAGGCTGAGGTATTTATTTGGCCCAAATTATGGTTCCTCTAATATATAGCTACAATTAGAGAAACCATCATTTGGGTCAAATATGTGGGAACATTTTTATTTGAAATGCTGCAGCCTACATATACTTATATTTTAAAATATAATTTATTATATTGTTATTGGTGTTAAAGCAGCCATTACTCTAGTCTTCAGTGTCACATGATCCTTCAGAAATGATCCTTTCTTATCAATGTTGAAAACAGTTGCGTTGCTTAATATTTTGGTGAAAACCTCAATTTTTTAAAGGTTTCTTTGATGAATAGAAAGTTTATAAGAACAGCATTTATTTGAAATAGAAATCTTTTGTAACATTATAAAGATCTTTGCTGTCACTTTTAATCTATTTAATGCGTCCTTGCTGAATAAAATCATTCATTTCTTTCAAAAAAACAAAAACAAATCTTTTTAATGGTAATGTGTGTGTATGTTTATATATTTTAGGAAACTGTCAAAAACCTGTTTAAAACTAAAACTTGGAGTTTAATAAATTTTTTAAAAAATACTGTTATTTATTAGGCAAATAACAAACTAAATAGTCTTTATTTACACATAAAAACCAAAAAACAATATTTTATACAGACTCGTTTGGCCTTGATAAAAGCTTGCTTTCGTGCTGGCATTGTTTTTATGTACTTTTCCACAAACTCTGTTGTTATTGACTCTAATTGGGCGTCTGAATAAAACAATTAATAAAGTGCTGTACTATTTTTCTGCATTTCTTGTTAAACAGTAAATTTGAAAATTCATGGATAACAATAATAATCACATTTTAGCATTAGAAATACTAATGTGACTAAAGAGCTTATACATAATGCTGGATTAACCATTACCATTGATTTTGTTAATCACCAATACTGCAGCTGATCACTGTCAGCTAAGCACTGTATATATATATATATATATATATATATATATATATATATATATATATATATATATATATATATATTTGTTAGGATAGGACAATATTTGGCCGAGATACAACTATTTGAAAATCTGGAATCTGAGGGTGTAAAAAAATCTAAATATTGAGAAAATCACCTTTAAAGTTGTCAAAATGAAGTTCTTAGGAATGCATATTACTAATCAAAAATTAAGTTTTGATATATTTACAGTAGGAAATTTACAAAATATCTTCATGGAACATGATCTTTACTTAATGTCCTAATGATTTTTGGCATTTTGACCCAATTTTGACCCATACAATATATTTTTGGCTATTGCTACAAATATACCCCAGCGACTTAAGACTGGTTTTGTGCTTCAGAGTCTCATATATATATGTATATGTATATGTATATATATATATATATATATATATATATATATATATATATATACACATACACACACACACACACTGTCATGTTGCTCAGCCCATATGATTACTAATAACTTATTACTGATTAATATTAATATTAATATTACTGATTACTGATTAATATGACCAATAAACCCCGGACTGACCCTCACTATCAGCTCAGTTCTGGCCATCACTTCACGCTGATGACTGTGACCTTAGTTCAGCAGCTCTACTGGCCGATACTCATCTCCCTCATCACTCATCACCAACACTGAAGCACAGTAATTACTGGCCCTAAACTCATCTCCACTCAGTCTTCAGACAGAGACTGTCCACATGCAGCGCTAAATCCCTAACCAGATGTCACAGTGTACATCTTACTAGGTATCTGCATATCAAATGGCCCGGCCAGAACTGTCTGTACCAGGGACTGCAGAAAGGTCATATTAGAACAGCTGAGGACAGGAGTTGCATTTCTCAGGTTGAAGCTCTCTAGGCCTCTGTTCCTGATAGTATGAGCTGATTGCATTGTTTACTCAATGGCCGACCGACGAAACTGAAAGTTTCTGGCTAGGCGTCTTCATAATCTTTTCCAAACATATTTTGGTATTCATAGCTACAAAACGTATTAATTAAACAGTGTCATCAGGCTGATGCTGTCTGAAATAAATGTAACGACCTGGTGACACATGTGTGGTGTAAACTATCAGAAATGTGGCACCAGGACAGAAAGAAAGATATCCTCCAATATTAGATTACATTAGCTTGCTCTCACGTACAGCGATGGTCACGTTGTGTTGTGGCCTCCTTACTCAGTAACGTAGTGCTCATCAGAAGCCAATGGAGTTTTAATTATGCTGTTTGGATTTAATTACGCTCTGCTCTGCTCTGCTTCAGGGAACATCGAAGCTCCGCATACCCGTAATGTTATCTCTATCCATTACTAATGCGATTTAAAAAATTACAGGCCAGCTTTGTGACATAATGATGCAGAAAATAAGTTTCAGATCGTACAGGTTCGCCGCAGGGCACTGCACATAGTACAGCAGATGAGAATATAGCAATTTGTCAAACTGAATGTAATGAGTAACACCTGCTTCTCAGCACAATGCTGTACACAACCACAGTTACACACTGTATGTGGCCGCATACACAGCGAGGGTCAGTCGCATTCTCTAGTGACAGAGAACACAGGTGGCCGGTTCACTCAAGCCCAGCTATGATAATCCCCACATCCCATGCCAGTTTGTTCCAACATCAGCTGGCAAGTTTGAAGACCTTGCATTGTAACAGGACAATTACCACAATTCATCTTTGACTTACACGTTGCGTTCATTCTAAGCATTTTCTGGTTGACTGTACTCTTGTTGCAGTTGGCTTCAGGTTATGCAATTTATTAAGCCAACAAGTTGAGCTATATTTGCACAGAGAAAACAAACAATTAACTTCGAATGAATCGATTGTCCTTAAAGATCGTCCCGCTGAAGAAGAAAGGTTTGTCTCATTAAGAAGCCTCTGGTTTCTCCACCAGCCCATGGTGCTGAAACGGAGGTGTCAAAATGAGGACTTGATTTATTAAGTACTAATTGTTGGTGTCAATGTCTCTGCTCTGGTTTGGTGCGGGTTACTGACAGTCTCCACTGAGTGTGAACTTTTAGCGGCTAGCAGATTCATGGGATGAACCCCTGCTGAGGAAAGAATATTTTTGAAAAGTTGCAAAGTTGTTGCCACCACTCGAAAATCGCCCCTCGCGTCCTAGGGGGGTATTGTTTATTTTTTTCACCTCCAACAGGCTAGTGATTGATGAGAGAGGGAGGCTGTCTGTGAAAAGAACAGAGACAGGAGAGAGAGGGAAGTGAGCAGGACAGGGACGTGGAAGAGGCCTAAAATAAGCCAGTCATGGGTTTGGACTGCTCACAGTTCAGTGGCGAAGATGTGTTCACAAGCCATCACATAGGCCACATGACAGGGATGGCAGGCCATTGCTGGGGGCCCAAAAAAGAGAGGCCTGCAGCTCTATTTATGGAGCAGAAATTCAGCCATGGACACGCACTGTCAGCTCATGATGGATCAGTGAGAGAGGCCTGGGATGGGTGGGCAGTAGGGTTATATTATTGCAGCACTGGGGTTTTAGGGGCAACATTTCACCAAGCATGTACGGGCCCCATTCAGGGGGACGAACTGAGATCCCGATCATTAGACATCTGTGCTTTTATAGCTTTACTAAAAGAGTGTAATCATGTCAGCAACTTATGTAAAAGTTAGCTTTATCATATTTTGTACAGTTCATTAAAGGAATAGTTCACCCACAAAGGAAAATTTTGTCATTTTTTACTCACCCACACATCGTTCCAAACCTGTATAAGTTTATCTCTTATGTTGAACGCAAAAGAAGATATTTTGAAAAATTTTGAAGAACCAAACCAAAAGTTGTTGATCCCCACTGACTACCATAGTAGGGAAAGAAATACTATGGAAGTCAATGGGGACCATCAACTGTTTGATTACCAGCATTCTTCAAAATACCTTCTTTTATGTTCAACATAAGAAAGAAACTCATACAGGTTTGGAACGACATGTGGGTGAGTAAATGAAGACAAAATTTACTATCCCTATTAACTATCCCTTCAAGAGAAAAACACACTGTAGTTAATACAAAATAACTGCTAAAAATAGTATTTTTTATATTTTAATGTTTAAACATATCACATTTAAATAGCTTCATTCAAATATATTTTATATATAAAGCCTTCATAATCAGTGAGTCTAAATTCATAATTAATCATGGTAAACATATTTAAAAAGATCATGAATGATGTCTTGATCAATTTGTTTATGCATGGTGAAGCAACTTGTTTTCACAGATCAAAGCAGGGCTTCCTCTTACAGTCTAGCATTTAATACTCTGCACAATGCCATTATAAAGGTTGCTGAGTCTGCCCAGGTTTTCTCCAGCACAGCTGCTGCAGAGGGTCGAGTGCGTTCTCCAAGACTGAGCCAGGTTTGGAATAGCAGTGATGACCCCTGGAGTGAAAGTCTGCAGATCCTGTTACGACCCCCCTTCTGCCGTCCGGCCTTATGATTTATTTATCTGCTCAGAATTTACAGCTTGTGAAATAGTCTCAGTTAACAGCACAGAGCGGGACGGGCGGAGAGCAGTGCTGGGGGGCAGGTGGAACAATAGAGCCAGCTTCACGGGAGGCGCAAGAAGGACCTGTGCGCATACCAGCGTTTGCAGCTGGTGTATGTGTTCCTCATGTTTGACGCACCTCACTCAAGGAGGAGCGTATAAATCCAGTGGGTAAGGAGGAGGGGACGTGTCACATAACTGGTTGTCGTTTTTTTAAGACGTGAGGAAACATCACTCGGCTTGATTTCTTTTTTGAAATACAGCAATACCATGAAAGCTTGTGCTAACATTTATAGATAAGAGCACACAGGGGTCTACTAGTGCCACTGACCCTTCCACACTTAAAAATAAAGCTTCTTTATTGGCATTGATGGTTCCAAGAAGAACCTTTAACATCCATGGAACTGTTCCATTCCACAAAGGTTCTTTAAAGTGAAAATAAATTCTTTAGATTATTAAGAATTTTTCAATGGAATGGTCCTTCTGTGGCATCACTGCGCAAAACCCTTTTTGGAATCTTTATTTTTAAGAGTGTACAAAGCTTCAGCTCTGGCCAAAATAGAGATTTTAAAGGACTAAGGCACTGAATATACTCAGACACTCCTGTCTCCATTTTAGTTCTTCACTCTGTGGTTTAGTTTACTCTAAAACTCAGGCCTCTCAGATGCATAAGCACAGAGCTTGGAGGTCTGTCAGTGTGTGGCTTATAAAACCCTCCACATAGCAGAACTCTCCCATACTGTTCGCCAATATCACACTTTGCATTAATTTATCTCCTTAATTGATTACAACAAACAGGTTCTTTATTAAAATTATATGTTATATAAATAATGTATGGGTCAAAGAGTGCAAAGAGGGGCTGTGACAAACCACTGTTCTTTAACTTTGTCCTGTTGTGAACTAGGCTGTGGTGAGTGTTTGTGCTGGTGGTTGTGGTCTGGGCACAGCGGGGGCCAAAGGTCATAAAGACTTTTGCCTCATAAATGTACTCTGTGCCTCATGATCTCAATGCAGCGGTGGGAACGTCTGACTCTATGCATATATTTTAATATAGTGGCTTCCACTGTCAAATATTTGACTTTCTGTGCTGTCTGGCAGAAGAACATTGCTGGTTTGGAGTTGAATAGCTATCAGGGGACCTGGGTATGTAGCGTTTGAAATCACAATGTACCCTGTGTTACCATATAAGACCCTGATCCGCTGGCATGAAGGGATGCTTCAGATTGAAACAGAGTTTAATGAAGAAAACGTGGAGCAAAATTTAACATAAATTGCACATCAATCAACAGGCCTGTCAAAATAATTATATATATTCTGTAATGGCTAATAAAATGCTGCTAGTGTCCAAAAAAATGTTTTATATATATTAAAAAAAGGCAAAATTAAACTAGAGTAATGTGTCTATAACAATTTGTCATTATAAGTATTATTATTAAGTATTATATAATTAACAAAAATTGTATTTAATAATATATAATAGTTGTATTATTAAATTCTATATTAAAAGTATTAATTATTAATAATTCTTAATAAAATAAATTTACAAAATATTTACACTTAAAATGATTTTTCAAAGCTTTAAATAAAACATTACTTGAGTACATTTTACAAGAAAATACTACCCTTTTTCTGCTTCAAAATTTCATATTTAATTTTGTTTTTTACTTGATTTTTTTTTTGTAATTGTTTGTGAAATTTACAACAGTAGCAATTTTAGTAACACTTTAGAATAGGGAACACTTATTCACTGTTAACTACGACATTTGCCTCAATAAATTCCTAATTTGCTGCTTATTAATAGTTAGTAAGGTAATTGTTTAGTTTAGGTATTGAGTAGGACTACGGATGTAGAATAAGGTCATGTAGAATAAGGCATTAATATGTGCTTAATT
>JAFVLL020018837.1:0-10860 GCA_021397915.2 Tor tambroides
TTGTTTACAGAATATATATGTGTGTGTGCTGTGTATATTTATTATGTATATATAAATACACAAACATGCATGTTTATATTTAAGAAAAATGTGTTATGTTTATATTTTGACTATATTTATAAATTATATGAATATATACACATGTAAATATTTTCAAAATATCTATTGCATGTGTGTGTATTTATATATACACACACAGAGTACACACACATATATTATGTAAACAAACGCTTTTATTTTGCATGTGATTAATCGCGATTAATGGTTTGACAGCACTAAAATGTTCATGGTGGAGTTTAAAACCAGGAGGAGGATGTGGGAATAAAAGTGTTGTGTCTGTTTAAGACAAACGTCCCGCGGGGGCCACGGACAGAATCTACAGGGCTATTGGAGGATAGAAAAGTCAAACAAACACTGCTGGCCAATCGCGGTCTAGTTTCTCAGGACGAGGGCGGGCTGCGGGGCTACTTCCACTGCTGGCCGTAGGAGTCCTGGGAGAACTCGAGCGAGTCGTTGCTGTAGCCGTAGCCGGCGGCGTAGTCGGAGCCCTGCTGCAGGGGCTGCTGGGCGATGGGCTGCGAGCCCCAGTTTTGCTGGTTGGTCTGTCGGCGTTTGGAGTCCGGCTGGTTAAACACGTCTGCCTTCCTCTTCCCGCCCACGTTCCCGCCTCGGTTTCCTCGCGCGCCTCTGGTGCCACGGCCCCGGGGGGGCTGGAAGGGACCGCCCCTTCCCCCGCCACGGGCCCGCCCCCCGCCCATGGGAGCCCCGCCCCTCGGGGGATACCCACCCCTGCCGCGGGTGGGTGGGGCCACACGGGCTCTAGGTGGAGGCGGAGCTCCACGGCTCCGCCCACTGCCCCGCCCCCTCATGGAGTAGCCGTCGTCGTAAGCATAGTAGGGGTCGTCGTAGCCGCCTCGGTAGTCGTGGTAATCGTAACCGTAGTAGTCGTCGTAGTACTCCTCGTAACCGTAGTAATCGGGCGGGTAGGCGTATCCGCCCCGCCCACCACGCCCACGGCCACGTCCCGGAGGAGGCATGCGGGGGGGAGGGTAGTAGTAATAGTCGTCATACCTGCACAGGTGGACACACACACATCGTCAGTATCTAAACCACAGTTCAGGGACACACTTCTGAGCTTCTGACAAAACTGACTTTTGGGGACGTCCTCCTTTGTAAAAACAGCATAAAAATAATTATTTTTTTTAAAGGGGTCATCGGATGCTAATTTCACTTCTACATGTTGTTTGAACATCAATGTGTGTTGGCAGTGTGTACGCAACCACCCTATAATGATAAAAATCCACCCAGTGCTTTTTTTTTTTTAAATCCCCAAAAATCATAACCCCTTTCTCAGATCAAGCCGATGTCAGATTCTTGGCAGACCCCGCCCACGACTGTTGATTGACACTGGCGTTTAACCTTAGACCCGCCCTGAGTGAGCTGTAACTGTCCACCATTGTGTCACCGCTGGAGCAGATGTAGACAAGAATGGCTCTTAAGCGATTGAGGTGTTTTGTTGTTGGATGTAATAATGAATATAGCCGTAGTCATTTACTCCAGACATCTGAGCCGCTGAAGACACAGAGGATTAATGTTTGTTTCTGAGGGGAATGCGCCCCTGATCTACCTAAATGCATCTATGTTTGCACAAATCATTCATGATCCAGCTTTATCTACAGAAGAAGTGAGTATGAGAGTTTTTTTTACGAATCTTTGCTAATCACTTTTCCTAATAATGTGCTAGTTAGCTAGTTCCACGACTAAAGTTAACAGTCTCAGAGAACGGCTGGTCACCCCACGGAAGAGAGGGGCGGGGTCAGCAGAGCTCATTAGCATTTAAAGGGACATGCACCGAAACGGCTTGCTGTGAACAGAGTTGTTTTTGACGGTAAAAAGTGTGCTGTTTTACACTACCACTGAGAAATTTTAACGGAAGTATGTTATAGACTGTTTATCACATAAAACGGACTTGAATGTGTTACGAGGGTTGAACTGTCTATCAGGGTCAGGTTACTTAGCTGTGTGCGAGTCACCTCACCCTGTGTTTCTGCTGGTTTGTCTGGCAGCTTGTCGTTCTTTCCTCTTCTTATCTGGAGGTTTGGCCAACACGATCTCGATCTCCTCGCCGCCCAGCTCCTTCCCGTTCATCTCCTGCATGGCCTGCACACACACGAAAGCCCATCAGCACATGAGCACCAGTACAAATCCTGAGCTTTGCTAAATGAAGTCAACACAGGTTTACACAGCCAGACACTGAGGGGGTTTCCTCTTTCGGCTGATGAATATTTAATTGTTATTCATGACATAAAGTGTACATGCAGACCTACGGCTGTTTGTGATGTCCTAATGATGCACAGATCTACTCAACACTGATGTCATCACGTCTATCCCTACTGAAACAGGAAGTGACATCATCGGGCCCTTTCTAAAGCATGACAGCAATACAAATATATATTTGTTTGGCATTTAAAATGATTTGAAAATTTCTACTCTTAAAGCAGCTGAAAAAGAAGAGCGCCTTAAAAATCTCTCAATTACTTGAAATAAATAAAGATGGACCAAGTTACGTTTAATTTGTTATAATTAGTGCTGTCAAATGATTAATCGCGATTAATCGCATCCAAAATAAAAGTTTTTGTTTACACACACACACATATACATATATGTGTGTGTGTGTATACTGTGTATATTTATTATGTATATATAAATACACACATACAGTATATATTTTGGAAATATTTACATTTATACATTTATATATTCATATTCTTATATATTATATTATATATTAATATATTTAATATATAAACAAAATTTTTCTTAAATATATGCATGCATGTGTTTGTATTTATATATACATAATAAATATACACAGTACACACGCATATTATGTAAATAAAAACTTTTATTTTGGATGCGATTAATCGCGATTAATCGTTTGACAGCACTAATTTTAATTTGCTTTTATATGTATTATTTGTAAATATAATTTTTTTTCTTTTTTAATGTACTTTAAAAATTATATTGCCTGTTTGTCATTTTAACAGATTTAATGAAACTCTTTTAAAAAAGCCCACTGATTAAAATAACTTTAAGCAAAAAAAAAAAAAGAAAAAAGAAAAGCCAATGCTACCATAACAAAATCAAGCAGTAATTTAGATTAAAAAAAAAAACAAACAAAAAAAAACACCCTCACATTTATGAAGAGGAGGGGAAAAAAATAAAAATAAATCTCCTTTCTGAGTAAGACATTTCAGACTAAAGGCCCGTTCACACCAAGGACGATAACTATAAAGATAACGATAAAGATGTGGTTCTAAAAATCATCTCGATATTAAAGAACAGCAGAGTCCACACCACAGCTATAACAATAAATGGCTCAGAGAAACTATATCATCTGAATCACTTTCAGAACGATTGTTTTTTTTTTTTTGGTGAGAACGGAGCTTAAATCTATAAACCTGTTACTCATTTCAGCATAATCTTCATTTCTTTATGTTTACTTAATAGTCATTGCAGAAATAATGAAATCAGTTCTAAAACTGTACTTACGCATCTCAAAAAGTTTGGTAACAGGGTTGCATGTGCAATAATACAGTAAGTTTGTGAAAATCAAGACTTAATGAAAATGAGAAGCGGTTTGTGTAAAGAGGCCTGTGTTTGACCTTGACGGCGGCGTCTCGCTCCTCGAAGTGAACGAAGGCGTAGTCCTTCAGCTTCTTGACGCGCTCCAGCTTGCCGAACTGAGAGAAGGTCTTCTCCAGCAGCTCCTCTGTGACCGGCGTGGCCAGCTTACGCACAAACAGCACCTTCACCTGCAGATCAACACAGGAAAGCAGGGCGGCCGATATCATTTCATTTATTTCAATTAATATTTAAGAAATCTGAAATCACTTGAAAATGGATTTAAAAATGTGTAAAATAAATATACTTAAGATGACTATGTATTTTTCAAAAATAAATAAATATAATTAAAAAGGACGTAAACACTGTAACCAACAGGGCAACTTTGTGTGCATTGGGCATCATATTTTTTCAAATAAAGCCAAGGTAACACTCATTTCACATACAGCACGCAGTGAAAATGAGAAATATGTCAGTGGGCAAATAGATAAAGTGCAGCATAGTTTGAAATCACGAGTTTAAGGTTTGCTGATCGCACGCCTCCATTTTTAAATCATAATAACAAGCCTTTAATTGCCTAATAAGCGCTCAAGCACACACATAAAGCTTGCCACGGCACACCAGCAGAAGTAATGTCTGAATGTGTCTGGGAAAAACAGTAAGGAGCCTGCATTAACATTTTATATCTATCTATATAGTATTTGCACGGACCGACCGTCACGCAGAGAACACGCGATCAGGCAATAAACAAATGCACGCTTCACAAGATCTCACAGCTGGATTCAACTTCAAGGTTTGTGAAATTAATGTTCATTAGTCATTCAAAGATTTGTTTAAATGATATAAATGTGTATTTGCTGAATACTGACGTAAATGAGAAAGTATTATATATAATGTTTGCCTTTCTATTGCTAACAATATATGTGGACCATGGAGCACAAAACCAGTCTTAAGTGTCAATTTTTCTAAATAAATCATCTTTCCATTGATGTATGGTTTGTTAGGATAGGACAATATTTGAAAATCTGGAATCTGAGGGTGCAAAAAAATCTAAATATTGAGAAAATCACCTTTAAAGTTGTTCAAATGAAGTTCTTAGCAATGCATATTACTAATCAAAAATGAAATTTTGATATATTTACAGTAGGAAATTTACTAAATATCTTCATGGAACATGATCTTAATATCCTAATGATTTTTGGCATAAAAGAAAAATGGATAATTTTGACCCATACAATGTATTGTTGGCTATTGCTACAAATATACCCCAGTGACTTATGACTGCTTTTGTGCTCCAGGGACACATATAACCAATCGTTATGATATTTTTTGTATACATTTTAATTCCCTTGTTTAACAGTTCTGATTATTAGACAGACTTCTATCTGTATTAGACAGAACTGTTAACGACGACAGCGATCAAGAGGGAGAATGTGAGCGCTGTGTGCTCCGGCACTGCCGCTCTCAACGCCATCAAAATAAAAGTCCTGCCTCGAACACATCGGCCAAACAGGAAAACTGATCGGCCGATGCAGATATTTTAAAAATGCCGACCGATATATCGGCCTTGGCAATATATCGGTCGACCACTAATCATGATCAGGGCACTGAGCTTCAGCAGAGAGTTACAGAGCTGTGGACGGACGCAGACTGACCTTGGCCATGACCTCTGGGTCGGGCTCGGCCACCGGGTCAGCCCACTCCACGGTCACCGGGTTCCCCCACACCTTCACCTTCCCGCTCATGAGCCTGCGCCGCGCCTGAGCCGCCGACTTATGATCCTCATACTCCAGAAAACAGAAGCCACGGTTCTTCTTCTTATCGTCCGGCTGCGTGTACAGAATCACCTCCTGCAGACCCTCTGAAACACACACACACACACACACACACACACACACACAGACTATTAACACACTCTCACACACACTCATATACACACACCTGGGCTCTAGACTGCGACTAAAAACAATTTTTTGGGAATGTGCGAGTTAAAACATGATGTGGTTGCATTAGTGTGAGTGCATGGCGTGCTCTGCTCCATACGGCGAGCGCTGCAGAGCCGCAGCACACTGTAGCAGACTCAGATTTCACTGATCACATGAAGAGAGCCGCTTTCAGTGCGAGCGCTTCAGGTGTAGAGACGGGCTTATACTAAAATATGAGACTATATGGACTATATGCTAAAAATGACGCGAATCCTGAGGAAGTGATGGCAGACGGAGGATTTGGTTTTCACACTAAAGTAAAAGACCGCTTCTTAAACCAGAGAAGGTGAACATGTTGGCATTCTTGTGGAAAAAAACATGCAAGTTTAATTTTACTTTTCTTTTTGTTTTCGTTTTGAAAAGCTTGTTATCTTTGCTGTTTACCTCACGTTACGCTACGGAGGCTCTCTTTAATTTTTTATTTATTGGATTTATCAGTGTTTGCTAAACATTCTGTAATTTACTAGTCTGTATATAATACAGCATGTGGTGTACGCCATGCCTCGTCTTATTCGTTTTTGTTAAACGTTATGTAAGCTAGTTTGTCATTATAGCCTACTGTTTTATTGTTGTTGTGCTTTTTAATTGAGAAAAACAATGAATCCATCTTTTGTTTTAGTCTTAAAAAGTGAAAGGTGTATAGATATAAGCATCTTTTCCTGTAAAACGTGATGACAAGATCGTGAATTCGATACAAATAATAATACTGATGAAAAAGAATGGGTGGAATGTTGAACACTCTTTACCATAGAACTATAAACTATGATAAAAGTTCATCAGCATGCAGTGATTAATACCATGTTGTAGAAAAAAAAAAACCGACCAAATTATTTGCTCGTGCGACCAACTGAGAAAGCTATTCGCAAAAGAGCAACCCTTGGGAAGAATGAGTCTATAGCCCTGCGCGCACACACACACACACACACACACACACACACACACCTGCTTCTCACGCCTCACCTGTGACTTTGCCAAAGTCCTCCAGGATACTCTCGCGGGTCTTGTTCTTGGGAATGGAGCCGACGAACAGACGGTTGTTGGCCACGGAGATGCAGACTCCCAGATATTTGCCCGACCGGATCTCGTAGTTATCACACTGACGCCAAACACACACAACAGCAATACTTTAAAGTAATTGTGGCCTCATGTTTGGTCACCTATTAGTAGCTATTTAATCATTGTAATTATTTATTTTAATTGCACACTCACTCGCGCGCACACTCGCGTACACTCACGTACACACTCACTCACACGTGCACACTCACGCACTCTCACTCGCACACTCGCGCGCACTCACACTCGCGTACACTCACGTACACTCCCTCACACGCGCACACTCACGCACTCTCACTCGCACGCACTCACACTCGCGTACACTCACGTACACACTCACTCACACGCGCACACTCACGCACTCTCACTCGCGCACACTCACACTCGCGTACACTCACGTACACACTCACTCACATGCGTACACTCACGCACTCTCACTCGCACACTCGCGCGCACTCACACTCGCGTACACTCACGTACACACTCACTCACGCGCACACCTCACACTCTGCCTCCCACGCCAAGACTCACACTCGCGTACACTCACGAACACACTCACTCACACGCGCACACTCACGCACTCTCACTCGCACACTCGCGCGCACTCACACTCGCGTACACACTCACGTGCACACTCACGCACTCTCACTCGCACACTCGCGCGCACTCTCACTCTCGTACACACTCACTCACGTGCACACTCACGCACTCTCACTCGCACACTCGCGCGCACTCACACTTGCGTACATTCACGTACACACTCACTCACGCGCACACTCACGCACTCTCACTCGCACATTCGCGCACTCGCGTACATGCGTACACTCACTCACACGCGCACACTCACGCACTCTCACTCGTACACTCACGTACACACTCACTCACACGCGCACACTCACGCACTCTCTCGCACACTCACGCACTCTCACTCGCACATTCGCGTACACGCGCGCACTCACACTCACGCACTCTCACTCGCACATTCGCGCACTCGCGTACACGCGTGCACACTCACACTCACTCGCGTACACTCACGTACACACTCGCGTACACTCACACGCGCACACTCACGCACTCTCACTCGCATACTATCACATGTACACTCACGTACACACTCACTCACACGCGCACACTCACGCACTCTCTCGCACACTCACGCACTCTCACATTCGCGCACGCGCACACTCACACTCACGTACACTCACGTACACACTCACACGTGCACACTTGCGTACACTCACTCACGCGCACACTCACGCACTCTCACTCGCACACTATCACGTGTACACTCACGTACACACTCACTCACACGCGCACACTCACGCACTCTCTCGCACACTCACGCACTCTCACGCGCACACACTCTCACACACACTCACACACCAGTTTGACAGCCTCCTGCGCGGCTTCTTTGCTGCAGAAGGTGATGAAGGCGTAGCCGCGGTTCTGACCGGTGAGCGGATCCATCATCAGCCTCAGATCCCAGATGGAGCCGGCCTTCTCAAACAGAGGAACCAGCTCGTCCTCGTACAGGTCGCGCGGGATCTTCCCCACAAACACCTGCAGGAACAAACACACACACACACACAGGTGTCAGCTCATTCGCTCGGCGCTGGCGCTCACAGAACCGTGAGAGTTTGACAGTGAACCTCGGTGCCGATGCCGGGCTGCGGGCCGGAGAACACTTCCTCTGGAGGAGGGCCGCCGTACTTCCTCTGGCCTGTCGTGACGTCCAGAGTGTATCCCGTCCTCTCCAGCAGAGCCTGACACACATTCACACTCAATTCAGTTTGATATTCATTCATTTGGACACAGAGGCAATCAGGTTCAGCACATGACAAGTTATCAAGGACACAATCTTAATGCTGCAAACTACAATTAACCCCTGACAGTTACATTACTACATACCATGTATGATATCTCTGAATCATCACTGAACTGACTTTAGCTGGAAAATGACTCTTTGATATTGTCCTCTTGCATTATTGAAAATATTTCCGTTTTCCACTGTAAAGCTGCTTTGACACAATTAATATTATACAAGGAGCTATAGAAATAACGGTGACTTGACTACTATACTATAAAACGACATTTCAATTGCACATAAGTTTGAATAATGAAAATATCAAAATTTATTATAAAAACCATTTAATGATACAATTACGTTTCTACTCCAGTTTGTTGTTGAAGTAGAAACATTTAAACAGTGGATGCCATAACTTGTTTTCATGACGGATTTACTCCAAAATACATTAAATATTTTCTTTAATGGTGCATTTTGACTTTTAGTGTAGAAGACGTCAACAACACAGCTTGAGATCAATAATGTCACATAACGACACAGGAAAGACTTTCAGTGACCATAAACTCAAGTCAGCTAGAAAAAATAATTCTACACTAATCACTGTTTCAGTCAATAATTTCAGTCATACAAAACTATTCCAGACCGAAACAGAAATGTGCTATTTCAGCCAAACAAGCACTAAAACAAGCTGAAACAACAAAAATGTTTTGAAAAACCTAGATTAAATGATGAATAATATAATATTTAATTTTAAATGTGTGATTTCTAGAACTGGAAAAGTCTTGGAAATTAATATAAATACTATTAATATAATTAATAAAATATTTTAGCAGGTTTTCTGTATATTCAGCATATGTTTACTGTCTGTTTATTGTTATCATATTGATAATGTTAAATGCTGAATTCCTGCCAGGACCATTAGAGAAACATCATTTTTCTCTTCTATGCTTGGGTTGAATGAATAAAATGATCCATATTTGTAAAATTATTCAGTAAATCAGGAATGACTGGAAGAGTCGTGCAAATTAAAAGCAAGCAGGAATCCTGAAGAACATTATCTTAAGCTGTATTATTTTAGTTCTTTTTTTAAATGTACAGATACCAGCAGTGTCCATGTATTCAGATTAAAAACGAGAGGCTTGAAATACTATTGTGGACAACAGAGTGAAGAGGCTTGAGAAGAACAGGCAGCTGCAGATCATGATGGACTGACCATTAAACAGCCACACTACCTTTATCTTGGTCTCGTCGGGGCCTTTCGTGGACTCCTGCACTTTATTGCCCTGCTTTTCTCTCTGTCGGTACGTCTTCATCACACCGCACAGGAAGGCGCTCTTATTCTGCAACCAATCAGAGCAAAGGACGTGACATCAGACAGGTCTGAATGCACAACAAACGAGGGGAACGCAGAAGCATTTTCATCCGTCTGAATAAATCCAATCTGATGAAATATCCAAAAGTCCAAAACTTTTTTCACCAAATATTTAGTAAATATTCAGTTTGAAAGACATAAATAAACATTCAAGTCATTTACATGCTTAATTGTTTACCTGTTGAACGGACTGTTTGCAAACCAATCATTTTATTTGGATCAATCACTGTGTGCAACCCGTCAAAATAAAAGTTCGGTTTAACTTGAAGACATTGTGACAGAAATGTATTAGCTTACTGTTGTTCAGTAGAATTTACTACTACTACTAAAATTATTAAAACTTTATTTTTAAGGAATAATCACAAATCATTTCTTCTATGTGTTAATTTTAATAATAAATCCCTGTTGTTTGCCAAAAAAAAAGTTGTTTAATTTTTCTGATAACCAGAATATTTTAAATCCACAACACAATTTCTGAGGAAAATAAATTCATAAGGCTATTGTAAGAATCAATTTGAATAAATTAAGTTGTTTTTATGCATTCAAATAACTAGACATGTTAAAATTTGGTAACAATAAAACATATGGTGGGAAAAAACAGAACATTTAATTGGGCCCTAAACATGTCATTTTTGTTAAACGTTTAATAAATTGATGTGAAATTGTCTAAGTTTCGTGATTTTAATTAGACATGCTTTTTGATTAATAAAATTAAATTTAACCATTTAAAAAGGAGTCCAGAAAAATTTAAATGACAAAAAAAACAAAACACAAAACAGAATCCAGCAAAACTGAAATGGAAAAAAACAGAATCTAGAAAAAAATAACACGGAAACTGGGAAAATATAAAATGGATTTCATAGGGCCCTACATTCAGTGTTTCTTACTGCTAATGATGATGATGTGTGTGTGTGTGTGTGTGTGTGTGTATGTGTGTGTGTGTGTGTGTGTGAGTGTATAGTGTGTGTGTGTGTGTGTGTGTGAGTATACAGTGTGTGTGTGTGTGTGTGTGAGTGTATAGT
>JAFVLL020018837.1:10960-18460 GCA_021397915.2 Tor tambroides
TAGCCGGCGGCGTAGTCGGAGCCCTGCTGCAGGGGCTGCTGGGCGATGGGCTGCGAGCCCCAGTTTTGCTGGTTGGTCTGTCGGCGTTTGGAGTCTGGCTGATTGAAGACGTCCGCCTTCCTCTTCCCGCCGACGTTTCCTCCGCGGTTTCCTCGCGGTCCTCTGGTGCCGCGGCCCCTGGGGGGCTGGAAGGGCCCGCCACGTCCCCCGCGGCCCCGCCCCCCCACACCCATGGGAGCCCCGCCCCTCGGGGGATACCCGCCCCTGCCGCGGGTGGGCGGGGCCGTGCGGGCTCTGGGGGGAGGTGGAGCTCCGCGGCTCCGCCCACTACCCCGCCCCCTCAAGGAGTAGCCGTCGTCGTAACCGTAGTAGGGGTCGTCGTAGCCGCCCCGATAGTCGTGGTAGTCGTAACCGTAGTAGTCGTCATAGTACTCCTCGTAGCCGTAGTAATCGGGCGGGTAGGCGTATCCGCCCCGCCCGCCACGCCCACGGCCACGCCCCGGAGGAGGCATTCGGGGGGGAGGGTAGTAATAATAGTCATCATATCTGCACAGGTGGAGACAGACACCATCAGCATCTTCGTAACCACAGTTTAGTGACAAATTTCTGAGATAAATATGACAAAACCTACTAGGGTTGGGTATCGAGAATTGGTTCCATTTCAGAACCGGTTCCAAATTTCCAAGAAGCGGGTATTCGATAAGACACATGCTTTTCGATTCCGCTTAACGACTCCAGTGTTAGCATTTTAATGAGATTTTAAACGATTCAAGCGCAGGAAGGGAAAGAACTTGAGCACTGTTTGTGTGCAGCACACATCTGAAGCTCGAGCACAGAGAACAGCGGTTCTGATGCGGGTTCTGTCCCTGTTCTCCAACCGTTCTGTGTGTTTCCACTGCAGAAAAGATCTTTCCGGGCCAGAACTGACTTCTCTTTCACATTTATCGACCAGTATGCTCAAAAATACATTATATATCATCATAAACACAGCCGTTTTTGTCTTAAGTGAACATAAACAGATGAGAAAGAAAACGCACGTGTAACAGTATTTTTAGATCTGCATGCGTTCTGTTTTAAGAGACAGCAGCCTAATAAACGTTCTGCCTGTCAACAGTGTTAATCAAAGAACAAAAGAAAGTCATTAACTGATCTTCACTTTTTTAACTTTAATGAAGATTAATCTGTGTGTTTTTTAGGCTGCTTGCTCATGTCATGCAACTTAAACAGAATGCTTTGTAAAAAGATAGAATAAATATGTTTGACATCTAAATCTTTGACTTAATTTTTTTTAAATTAGATTTATCATCTTATTGGAATCGATCAGAATCGGAATCGATAAAATTCAAACGATACCCAACCCTAAACTACTTTTGGGGACGTCCTCGTTTGTAAAAACAGTATAAAAATGAAGGTTTCTTTAACACTCATAATGCATTAAAAATCTGCATAGTAACTGTTTGGACTTGAAGAATTGTTATATGTGGCCCTGGAGCACAAAACCAGTCATAAGGGTCAGTTTTTAGAAATTGAGATTTCTACATCATCTGAAAGCTGAATAAATAATCTTTCCATTGGTGTATGGTTTGTTAGGATAGAACAATATTTGGCTGAGATACAACTTGGTTTTGTGGTCCAGGGTCACATTTTATAAAACAGTCATAACTTAATATTTTTTCATTAAAGCCATACAGTATTTGAACAGCAACTTCTCATTAATGAGTGAAAGTGAAAAATTCAAAGTTTTGAATGTTATCATGTTATTACTGCATTTACCACTTTTTAATTAAAAAAATTAAAAATGGTTTGCAATTTCAAAATTACGCATGGACCACACCAAAAAATATTCATCTTTTTAGATATTGAAAATTCTAAGAAAATATTATCTGAGAATTACCTGCATTAACCCTATTGGATATTACTCAAAAACAAGCCAAACTTCTGAAACCTACATATTCAGTAATAAAATATTATTATACCAAAATAAATTCATTTTACTTTCACATTCAGATGTAAAAAGTGATTAATTTTTCATACTGCAATGGTTCGTCAATATAGTTTATCAACAAAAGATACGAGTAAAATATATTTTACAAAAGTTTTTGGACACTAATACAAGTTCATAGATAATTCTACAGCAAGTATTTTTGACACTAATGGTGTTCCATACATATCTGGGGCAAAATGACCCTAACACCAAACATGCAACTTTTTTTTTTAATGCTTGTATCTTATTATTAAAAAAAAAAAAAAAAAAAAAAAAAGCACATTTTGAAGGTCGCGAACTTTCATTCCCTTACTACAAACTACGCATTTTGTAAGCATTTTTATGCATCTCTTCCAGGTCAAAACGGAGCTAAATGTGTTATGAGGGCTAAGCTGTAAAAACAGAGCTGTCTGTGAGGGGTAGGGTTGGGTGACAGTGTTTATAACCAGCTGTCTGCGAGTCGCCTCACCCTGTGTTTCTGCTGGTTTGTCTGGCAGCTTGTCGTTCTTTCCTCTTCTTATCTGGAGGTTTGGCCAACACGATCTCGATCTCCTCCCCGCCCAGCTCTTTCCCGTTCATCTCCTGCATCGCCTGCAGACACACAGAGCCCATCAGCATGTGTTCACGGGAAACACGAGCACAAACCCTAAGCTTTGCTAAATGAAGTAAATAAAGGTTTACACAGCAAAAACCCTCAGTGTCTGGCTCTTTTGACTGATGAATATTTAATTATTATTCATGATATAAAGTGTACATGCAGACCGGCTGCTGTTTATTATGTCCTAAAAATATACAACTCCTTTCTGAGTAAGACATTTCAGACTAAATCTATAAACCTGTTATTTGGGCATAATCTTCATTTCTTTTTTTCATGTTTACTTAATAGCTGCCTCTGCAGAAATAATGAAATTGCACTCAAAACTACAGCAGTCAACATCTGAAGTGGATTAAAACCTTTCATCAAAACAATACCCGTTCTAGTCTTAGGACAACTTTGATGAACTTTTTGGATCCACTTCAAATACTGACTACTGTATTTATGCATCTCAAAGTGTTCTGACAGGGTTGCATGTACACTGTAAAATAAAGCTCATCTAATACGTATTTGTGAAAATGAAAAGAGATTTTTTATGAAGAGGTCTGTGCATGCGTTTGACCTTGACCGCAGCGTCTCGCTCCTCGAAGTGAACAAAGGCGTAGTCTTTCAGCTTCTTGACACGCTCCAGTTTGCCGAACGCAGAGAAGGTCTTCTCCAGCAGCTCCTCTGTGACCGGCGTGGCCAGCTTACGCACAAACAGCACCTTCACCTGCGGACGCAGAGGAACATCACACATCCAGGGTTCCCACAGCTTAATTCAAGGACCTTTCAAGGGCTTTCCAGGTCCAACACCCTCAAATTCAAGGACTTAATGTGGGACACATTTCAAGTGGGAGCAAAGTTACATCGTGTTACCTTGAAAGATACATTGTTACAGTTTTCATGTGTCAAATAACTATGCAAAAGCGCTTTTTTTTTTTTTTTGCATTTATTTTTGGCCATATGACAGAGATCTGATATTCTATTAGTCGTATTTCTGTTTTGCATAAAACTGAAAAATACTCGGTACATCCTTTACTGTATTCTAAAATGATCTGATATTAACTTTTGCATGGATTTTATTGAAAAGAGCTTAGGCTCATGTAAACAGAAGTTTTAAGATATATGAATATGCTTTTAAGTTTTTCTTGCCTCATGGGTTTACATTATATTAATAAGCAAAGCAATTCAACATTACATTAAATAAAATAATTGCACAACAGATTATGCACATCAGTGCATTCAGCTTCTGCTGCAGAGCTACAGAGGTGAGGATGGACACACACTGACCTTGGCCATGACCTCCGGGTCAGGCTCTGCCACCGGGTCGGCCCACTCCACAGTCACAGGGTTCCCCCACACCTTCACCTTCCCGCTCATCAGCCTGCGGCGTGCCTGAGCCGCCGATTTATGATCCTCATACTCCAGAAAACAGAAGCCGCGGTTCTTCTTCTTATCATCCGGCTGAGTGTAGAGAATCACCTCCTGCAGACCCTCTGAAACACACACACACACACACACACACACACACACACACACACAGCATTAACACACAATCACTCACATCATCACACATTCATATATACATACACACACCATTAACACACACAGCATTAACACACAATAATATCCACACACACACTCATACACAAACACTCATATACACACACACCCTCACCATTAACACACACCATTAACACACACAGTCTTAAAGGAACACTCCACTTTCTTTGAAAATAGGCTCATTTTCCAACTCCCCTAGAGTTAAAGAGTTGAGTTTTACCGTTTTTGAATCCATTCAGCCGATCTCCGGGTCTGGCGGTAGCACTTTTAGCTTAGCTTAGCATAGATCATTGAATCGGATTAGACCATTAGCATCTTGCTCAAAAATGACCAAAGAGTTTCGATATTTTTCCTATTTAAAGCTTGACTCTCCTGTAGTTACATCGTGCACTAAGACTGATGGAAAATGAAAAGTTGTGATTTTCTAGTCCGATATGGCTAGGAACTATACTCTCATTCCGGCGTAATAATCGAGGGACTTTGCTGCCGTACCATGAGTGCAGCAGGCGCAATGATATTACACAGTGCTGCTAGCACAGGGAGCGTGCCTTGCAACCATGGAGACATTTGTGAGAGACGCTGCGTAATATCATTGCTAATGGTCTAATCCGATTCAATGATCTATGCTAAGCTAAGATAAAAGTGCTACCGCCAGACCCGGAGATCGGCTGATGGATTCGAAAACGGTAAAACTCAACTGCTTAACTGTAGGGGAGTTGGAAAATGAGCCTATTTTCAAAAAAAGTGGAGTTTTTAACATACAATAATATACACACACACTCCCATCATTAACACACATATATATACATATACATATACATATATATATATATATATACACACACATATACACCCACCCACCCTCATTATTAACACACACTTACATATAAATACACACTCACCATTAACACACACAGCATTAACACAATAATATACACACACTCATATATACACACACACACCCCCTCATCATTTACACACACTCATACACACAGCATTAACACACACTGATATATATACACACACACACACTCGAGGATCCTCCTCACTGCACCTGCTTCACACGCCTCACCTGTGACTTTGCCGAAGTCCTCCAGGATACTTTCCCTGGTCTTGTTCTTTGGAATGGACCCGACGAACAGACGGTTGTTGGCCACAGAGATGCAGACGCCCAGATATTTGCCTGACCGGATCTCATAGTTATCACACTGATGCAAAAACAAACAGCAACTTTAGTCATTGTAATCTAAATATTAAATTAAAAAACTTAAAAATATACAAAATATTATATAAAATAAAATAAAAATAATAATAAAAAAAGATTTATATAGTAGTCAACATTTGAAGTGGATCAAAACCTTTCCTCAAAGTTGTCCTAAAACCAAAACAACACCCGTTCTTGTCTCAGGACAACTTGGATGAACTTTTCTGATCCACTTCAAACGTTGACTACTGTATTTCTTAGAACGTGCAAGCCCATCATGAGTGTGTTATGTTTAATATCAGTCAAACATCATGAGGTCCCGCACCAGTTTGACAGCCTCCTGCGCGGCTTCTTTGCTGCAGAAGGTGATGAAGGCGTAGCCGCGGTTCTGACCCGTGAGCGGATCCATCATTAACCTCAGATCCCAGATAGAGCCGGCCTTCTCAAACAGAGGAACCAGCTCGTCCTCATACAGATCCCGCGGGATCTTACCCACAAACACCTGCAGGAACACACACACAGAGACAGAGACACACAGACACACACACACACACAGAGACACACACACACACAGAGACACACACACACACACAGAGACACACACACAGAGACACACACACAGAGACACACACACACACACACACACACACACACACACAGAGACACACACACACACACACAGAGACACACACACACACACAGAGACACACACACAGAGACACACACACAGAGACACACACACACACACACACACAGACACACACACACACACACACACAGAGACACACACACACACACAGACACACACACACACACAGACACACACACAGACACACACAGACACACACAGAGACACACACACAGAGACACACGCACACACAGAGACACACAGAGACACACACAGAGACACACACAGAGACACACACACAGACACACACGCACACACACAGAGACACGCACACACACAGAGACACGCACACACACAGAGACACGCACACACACACACAGACACACACAGACACACACACACAGAGACACACGCACACACAGAGACACGCACACATACACACAGAGACACACACACACACAGAGAGACACACACACAGACACACACACAGAGACACACACAGAGACACACACAGAGACACACACAGAGACACACACAGACACACACACACACAGGCACACACACACAGGCACACACACACACAGGCACACACACACAGGCACACACACACACAGACACACAGAGAGAGACAGGTTTACATGCAACCAAATAATCTGTTTCTAATCAGATTGCCGGCTCAATCGGACTGAAAAGGCTTCATGTAAACACCTTAATTGATCCGACCGAGCCGGATCCGAATAAAATTGAAGGGGGTGGTTTATTCCTTTTCTAATACGATTGAGCATGCATGTAAACACTCGATCGGATCGAAAACCAAAACTGAAATGACTGCGCATGTGCAATGATGCACAAATAGTGTAATGACATATGACACATGGAACGAGCGGTTCTTCCTTTAGAATAAAGTGTTGTATAAATGCGTGTCCTGTCATTATAAAACTCTCCTTTCAGTCGGAAACTGTGAAGCAGAGCAGGACAATGTCCCATCAGTCCTTGTTTCAGATTCTCGTCCACAGACGACTGGTTTTTGGCGCGGAGAGGGGCATTTTTACTGCGTGATAAATATAAGCAGCATGTTACAGCAGTTTATATGTATATTTATCCAGAAATGGATAAATATTAATTCTGCTGTTTAAAACAAATAAAGAAGCAGTGTAGGAGAGTGGTTATTATGTGCAAACAGTGAGAAACTCTATATTTGTGCAGTGTGCAAAAAAAAAAAAAAATCAATTCCGATTTGGAGCTTGTGACATATGTGACCCTGGAGCACAAAAGCAGTCTTCAGTAGCACAGGTATATTTGTAGCAATAGCCAAAAATACATTGTATGAGTCAAAATTATTGATTTTTCTTTTATGCCAAAAGTCATTAGGATATTAAGATCATGTTCCATGAAGATATTTAGTAAATTTCCTACTGTAAATATATCAAAACTTAATTTTTGATTAGTAATATGCATTGCTAAGAACTGCATTTGAACAACTTTAAAGGTGATTTTCTCAATATTTAGATTTTTTTGCACCCTCAGATTCCAGATTTCCAAAT
>JAFVLL020018837.1:23460-35577 GCA_021397915.2 Tor tambroides
ACACTAATTTTTAAATGTATAAAGTAGTGCTGTCAAACGATTAATCGTATCCAAAATAAAAGTTTGTTTACATAATGTGTGTGTGTGCACAGAGTATATTTATTATGTATATATAAATACACACACTTGCATGTATATATTTCAGAAAAATATGTTATGTTTATATAATATATTTATTTATAATATAAATTATATGAATATAAATATAGACATGTAAATACATGTAAATATTTTTGAAATATATTCTGTATGTGTATTTATATATATACACATACATACACGGACTCACTTATATACATATATATTACATAGAGATTCATACATTTAAAATATTAATTAATACACAAATAATTATACACCATACTATATACTTATTTATAAAGTAATTTCATATTATACATGTCAATACATATATCTGTATGTATACATGTATGTGTGTGTATAATAGATAGAAAGTAATATGAATACATAAACACGTCAGATATTGACCCAATGCAATCTATACTGATCAACAGCAAATGATACTGTGATCATTAAAACATGAACCTCATGATCAGACGCTGCCAGACAGAGAAACAAACACACACGTGCTCACACACACTCATACATATACACACACACACTCTCTCTCACACACACACACACTCATACATATACACACACACACTCTCTCTCTCACACACACACACACACACACTCATACATATACACACACACACTCATACATATACACACACACACACACTTTTTCTCAAAACACACACACACACTCTGACTCTCTCGCACACACACACACACTCTCTCTCTCACATACACACACACAGACTCTCTCTCTCTCTCACACACACACACACAATGACTCTCTCTCTCTCTCTCTCTCTCTCTCTCACACACACACACACAATGACTCTCTCTCTCTCTCTCTCTCTCACACACACACACACACTGACACTCTCTCACACCCACCCGCGCACACACGCACGCGCGCGCACACACACACACACTCTTTCTCTCTCTCTCTCTCTCACACACCCACCCACACACACACACACTCACACGCGCGCGCGCTAGTGTGTGTGATCCGCCCCCCTCGCTCATGAGGCTAGCAGCAGCAGCGATGCTAACGCGCCTTTAGTGTGTCCGTTAGCGGCAGTAACGGGCCGTTAGTGATCTATAGCTCACGTGCGGCCCCCGTTACCCGCCACACCCCCCGCCGCTCACACAATAAACCCGCCAAAAGCGCCGAACCGGAGACAGACGGAGATTCCCGCGCCGCGCGGCCTACCGCCAGACAGACGCGATTCAAAGCAGACGAACCCGCCAAACTCAGCACACTCACCGCGATGATGATGAAGAGAGCAGTGGAGCGCCTCAGGCCCGGCTCATCAACGGCAGAACTCACCGAATCACGAGAAAAGCGCTTCAGATGAACCCACGAGACACAGCGAGACGCTCCTCGCTCAAACAACAGCGCCACTTCCTCGCGCGGCGGACCGGCTGCGTCACCACGCTCCGCACGCGGGAGTGCGCACGCACGGGGCGGGGAATCCGCGTGCACGACCGCAGTGATTTTAATTAAATTATTAATATTTACCGCTAAGTTTTAGGTTTATTTTCTTTTTTAAAGAATAATTTTAATTTGTCTACTTCATTTCTTCCTGATTTTGTGACATTCAAAGTTTCAAATACTTATAAAATCAAAGTAGAAAAACGGAACATTTTTGATTCTTTATGCCAAAATATGATGTTTTAATCCTGTCCTGATTTGCATCTTATAATGCAACTTATTATTGTTATATTTATACTCTTGTTCTTCTTTGTATGTTAATAAGGTCGCCTTATGAAATGTCTTGCATTGTAAATGTGCAAAGTGTGTCAGAAAAATATAAATAAATAAAATACCATTTAGGCCTAGATATAAAAAAGCCTAAAAATTAAACATATGATGTGATCAGTCACTCAGCTCTCGATATTTATATCAGTCAATAAACCTCCATTTCTTAGAATAAAATCTTGTGTGTGGAGAAAAATGGGAAAATTTTAGTCAAGTTTCTCTGGTAAATTCAGATCTGTTTGTGTATTATCATCATCATCATCATCATCATCATTATCTTGCAATTCCACAAGAGCAAGCAGAATTAAACAGCCACATTAACATTAATCCTGCCACATAGGAAAAAAACCCATACACATGAATCTGTTATTTTAAATCTTTACATGTTTTCAGTGCTGTTATGTTTTTAAGTTTGTTCCACAAAGGTTTATATATATTTTAATTATATATTAGTTACATATTACGTATTTTCCTAATAAAAGAAATAGTTGCGTAATATATATATATATGAAAAAGGGTTTAAGCATAAAAACAACAAGTGTAATACTGGTTTACTTGCTGTTGCCCCCCCTGGGTGGGTGGGTGTGTGTGTATATATATATATATATATATATATCACGTGGGTCCCGATGACGTGTGTTTGTTTTGTTCTGCTGTCAAAGGCTGATCAAAGCATATTCTTACACGCACCGTTATTCGCTAGCAGTTCCGATGTATTTTAGTGCTTATTAAACATAAGAAAAAAATAAAAGGAAAGGCACAGTATGGCCGTCAGCGGGCCAGCAGGACCTCGTGGCGCAACGGTAGCGCGTCTGACTCCAGATCAGAAGGTTGCGTGTTCAAATCACGTCGGGGTCAAAATATTATGCTATTCATAACCAAATATCAGTGTATATGATCAAAAAAAAACCGTCCAGCGCTATCAGGAGGAATGAGAACTCATCTATATTAGAAAATATTACAGAAAGGACAATACTGAACATCCTAAGTCTGCATATTTCTCAGTTTCACACCTGGCTATAGCACAAACAATCAGATGAAACACTCAGAATATGAGGACATATTTAGATTTTTTTTTCATGTTTGCATCATAAAACCCAGTAGCTACACATTATGTGACTCAAGCTGCTCTGAGATCTTGAGATCTTTAACCAAGGCTTTTATTTCTTTGCTCATCAGCTCTGCTCTGTATTACAGCTTTCAGTAACCTGGCATTATGATCACTGTTGAATTCATAACGCCAGGTTTATTAGAATAAATGAATGAACCTATGGAAATTGTTGGCTCTGATGAATTATGTTTCTTTATTGGATCACTGTTGTATTTACTTTAATTCATTAAGGTAGTATTATAGTAATATTATCTATCTATATATATATACACACACACAGTGGGTACAGAAAGTATTCAGACCCCCTTAAATTTTTTCAATTTTTTTATGTTGCAGCCTGATACTGCAATTGTTTAAATTCATTTTTTTTCTCATTAATCTATACTCCGTACCTCATAATGACAAAGTGAAAACAGGAATTTAGAAGTAATACTGTAAATGTATTAAAAATAAAAAGCAGAAAATATCACATTTACGTAAGTATCAGACCTCCCAACTCAAGGCAAATTTAGCTCAGGTACCTCTCATTTCTCTTGATCATTGCTGAGATGTTTCTACACACATTGATTGAGTCAAATTAAATTGAATTGGACACGTTTTGGAAAAGGCACACCTCTCCTCAAAGGCCTCAGAGCTGACAATGCATATCAGAGTGAAAACCATGAGGTCAAAGGAACTGCCTGCAGAGCGCAGAGACAGGATTGTATTGAGGCACAGATCTGGGGAAGGCTACAAAAAAAATCCTGCTGCACTGAAGGTTCCCAAGAGCACAGAGCCTTCCATAATTCTCAAATGGAAGAAGTTTGGCACAACCAGGACTCTTCCAAGAGCTGGTCGCCCAGCCAAACTGAGCAATTGATGGAGAAAGGCCTTGTCTAGAGTGGTGACCAAGAACCTGATGGTCACTCTAGCTGAGCTCCATGATCATATATGCAGATGGGAGAAATGTACAGAAGGACAAACATCACTGCAACACTCCACCGATCTGGGCTTTATGGCGGTGTGGCCAAACTCAATCCTTTCCTCAGTGAAGACACATGAAAACCCACTTGGAATTTGCAAAACAGCACCTAAAGGACCCTCAGACCTGAGAAACAAGAATCTCTGGTCTGATGAACCTCAATTCTAAACATCATGTTTGAAGGAAACCAGCTCTGCTCATCACCTGCAGAGTACCATCTCAAAAGTAAAGTGTACTGGTAGCAGCCTCATGCTGTGGGGCTGTTTTTCAGCGGCAGCGACTGAGGGACTCATCAGAGTAGAAGAAAAGCTCAATGCACCAAAATATTGAGATAGCCTTAATGAAAAGATTAGTCCAGAGCATTCAGAACCTCAGACTGGGCCGAAGGTTCACCTTCCAACATGACAATGACCTTAAGCACACACCCGAGGCAACACAGGAGTGGCTTAGGGACAACTCTGTGAATGTCCTAGAGTGACCCAGCCAGAGCCCTGTCTTGAACCCTATCGAACATCTCTGGAGAGACCTGAAAATGGCTGTCCATCGACGGTCCCCATCCAACCTGACCGAGCTTGAGAGGATTTGCAAAGAAGAATGGCAGAAATTCCCTTAATCCAGGTGTTACAAAGCTTGTTGTGTCATACCCAAAAAGTCTCGAGGGTGTAATTGCTGCCTAGTTGCTTCAACTAAGTACTGAGTAAAGGGTCGGAATACTTATGTAAATGGGACATTTCAGTTTTTATTTTTAATAAATTTACAGACATTTCTAAAATTCTTTTTTTCACTTTGTCGTTATGAGGTACAGAGTGTAGATTAATGAGAAAAAAAATGAATTTAAACAATTGCAGTATATCAGGCTGCAAGATAACAAAATTGAAAAAATTTAAGGGGGTCTGAATACTTTCCGTACCCACTGTATATATATATATATATATATACACACACACACTGTGTATATACACACTATATATATATATATATATATATATATATACACTATATATACACATACACTATACAGTGCCCTCCACTAATATTGGCACCCTTGGTAAATATGAGCAAAGGTGGCTGTAAAAATAAATCTGCATTGTTTATCCTTTTGATCTTTCATTCAAAAAATTCACAAAATTCTAACCTATCATTGAAGTAAAACAATTGAAAGTGCAGGGAAAATCTCACTGTGAAATAAATGCTTTCTCTAGTTCATATTGGCCACAATTATTGCAATGTCCTTTTTCCAAGATAGCAGCCCTGATTTTTCTACTGTAACGCCTAAAGAGTTTGGAGAACACCTGATAAGAGATCAGAGATCATTCCTTCATGCAGAATCTCTCCAGATCCTTCAGATTCACAGCTCCATGTTGGTGCTTCTCCTCTTTAGTTCACTTCACTCATTTTCTATAGGGTTCAGGTCAGAGGACTGGGACAGCCATGGCAAAAGCTTCATTTTGTGCTCAGTGACTCATGTTTGTGTTGATTTTGATGTTTGTTTTGGATTACTGTCCTGATGGAAGATCTAACCTCAGCCCACTATAAGATTTCTAACAGAGGCAGTCAGCTTTAGATTTTTTATCTGTTGATATTTGAGGGAATCCATGATGCCACGCATCTGAACAAGATGTCCAGGACCTCCAGCAGAAAAACAGGCCAACAACACTAAAGATCCAGCAGTATATTTAACCGTGGGCA
Organism: Tor tambroides; assembly: GCA_021397915.2. Lineage (NCBI taxonomy): Eukaryota > Metazoa > Chordata > Actinopteri > Cypriniformes > Cyprinidae > Tor > Tor tambroides. Next base: position 29,056 of record JAFVLL020018837.1, read on the forward strand.
TGGGGTACCTTTTACCCCTGTTTGTACTAAACCCAGCTGGTGAGCTTGCTGCCAAAAAGCTCTTTTTTTAGTTTCATATGACCACAGAAGCCAGTGTCATTTGAAGTTCCAGTCGTGTCTGACAACTGAATATGTTGGATTTTGTTTTTGGATGAGCGAGGAGAATTTTTCTTGAAACCCTCCTGAACAATATGTAGTGATGTGAGGGCTGTTTGATATATATATTTTTGAGGCTTTCTGACTCCAAGGCTCAACTAATCTCTTCAGTTCTCCAGCTGTGGTCCTTGGAGAGTCTTTGGCCTCTCAAACTCTCCTCCTCAGCGTGCATTAGGACGATATAGACAAGTCCTCTTCCAGGCAGATTTGTAACATCTTTGGTTGATTGGAACCTCTTAATTATTGCCCTGATGGTGGAAATGTGGATTTTCAATGCTTTAGCTTCGTCTTAGAGCAACTTTCTATTTTGTGAAGCTCAACAATCTTGTTCAGCACATCAGAACTTTATTGTTTGGTTTTACTCCTTGTAATGGATGATTAAGGAAATTTGGCCTTTGTTTTCTTTATATTTATAATCCTTTGGAACAGGAAGTCATAGCTGGACAATTTCAGGCTCCTAGTCTCCCTGGTATGCAAAAAAAAAATATGTAAATTTAAATATGAATAGGAATATACTTCAGAGATATTTTACTCATAAGAATTTCCAGTGGTGCCAACATACATTGGAGAAAAACATTTATTTTATCATGAGATTTTCTCCCCACTTTCAGTTGTTTTACTTCAATGATAGGTTAGTGATTTTTTTTGAATGAAAGATCAAAAGGATAAACAATGCAGATTTATTTTTACAGCCACCTTTGCTCAGATTTACCAAGGGTGCCAATACTAGTGGAGGGCACTGTATATACACTATATACACATACACTATATATACACACACATTTATATATATATATATATATATATAAAATATATGCGTGTGTATATATATATATATATATATATAGTGTGTATATATATATATATATATATATATATAGTGTATATATATATATATATATATATATATATATAGTGTGTATATATATATAGTGTGTGTGTGTGTATATATATATATATATATATATATATATATATATATATTTTCTCATTTTATTTTCAAAGTTTTAGTAGTTTCTTTTAATGTCTGTTTTTCAAGGTTTTTTTTTTTTTTTTTTTAACAGTTTTAGTTCTTTTACTACCAAAAAGTTAAACTAAATTGAAATTAGAAATGTTGGCTTGGCAATTAACATTAAAAATTAACATTTTTTTTAATGGTTTTAATTTAAGGAATTTAGTTTAAGAAAGAGTTAAACACTCTATAAACAGAATATTTCCCCCAGAAATGAAAATCCTGTCATTTATTCACCATCCATGTCGTTTCAAACACGAGTTTCTGGAAGTGCTGCTGCATGAACGAATCTCAGATAAACTCAGAATGCTTTATTACTCAAACCAGATTTACATCATTTCAATCGTCTCATCTGAAGACAGCAGATTTTTGCAGATGTTTATTCCTAAGCTTTGAATCATGCGAGTGATGGCGATTACAGAGAGAGGGACGGGCTCTCAGGCACAAGATGTGAAATATGATGAAGATGATGACGACGGAGCTTCAGTCGTCGTGTTTGAGCTTGCGGATCTTGCCCTTGTGTCTGTCGATCTCTCTCTGCAGACGCTCGATCTCCTTCTTATGGTGGTCGATCTCTTCTTCATGGTGTTTCTTCAGAGCTGCCAGCTGCTCCTTCTCCTTCTGCCTGTGAAAGCACTTCATCATTAGTGATCTCTTCATGACTGCAGATCACACGACAGAAACGAAACTCACTTGAAGTAGCGCTCCTCCTCTGCAGCCTCCTTCTTCCCGAAGGCTCCTCCGGCCTCCCTGACCGAGCCGCCCGCTCCTCCGCCTTTCCCTGCGCCTTTACCCAGCTCTCCCAGCTGCAGACAGACACACACAGCGGTCAGATCTTACTGCTTCTGATCATGATGAAAACAGGGTTATTCTGACACAGCTCAATCATAACAGACAGTTATGAGCACATGCTATAATCACACGGACTCTCTTAAAGGAACACTTGAAAACTCATATAACCGATTATTTTGAAAAATCGATTAATCTGTATATTATACACGACCAGTCAAATGTTTTTGAACGGGTAAGATTTTGAATGTTTTTTTAAAGAAGTCTCTTCTGCTCACCAAGCCTGAATTTATTTCATTTAAAGTACAGCAAATAAAAAAAATGAAATATTTTTACTATTTGAATATCTGTTAAAATGTAATTTATTTCTGTGATCAAATCTGAATTTTCAGCATCATTACTCCAGTCACATGATCCTTCAGAAATCATTCTAATATTCTGATTTGCTGCTCAGAAAACATTTATTATTATTATTATTATGATGATGTTGAAAACAGAATTTTTTCAGGTTTCTTTGATGAATAGAAAGATCAGCATTTATCTGAAATAGAAATCTTTTGTAAGATTATACACTATACCATTCAAAAGCTTGGAGTCAGTATAATTTATTTTTCCTTTTTTGGGAAATAAATTATAGAAATTAATACCTTTATTTAGCAGGGGTGCTTTAAATTGATCAAAAGTGATGATAAAGACATTTATAATGTTACAAAAGATTTCTATTTCAGATAAATGCTGTTCTTCTGAACTTTCTATTCATCAAAGAAACCTGAAAAAAATACTACTCGGCTGTTTTTGACAATAATAATAATAATAATATTTCTTGAGCAGCAAATCAGAATATTAGAATGATTTCTGAAGATCATGTGACTGGAGTAATGATGCTGAAAATACAGCTTTGAAATCACAGGAATAAATTACATTTTAAAATATATTCAAATAGAAAACAGCTATTTTAAATAGTAAAAATATTTCAATATTGTACTGTTTTTGCTGTACTTTGGATCAAATAAATGCAGGCTTGGTGAGCAGAAGAGACTTCTTTAAAAAACATTAATAATCTAACTGTTCAAACACTTTTGACTGGTAGTGTATATTCAATTAACTGGACGAAAAAATCCACGTATTATTTACAAAATGTATTCAACATTCAGCCCAGTGTTTCCTTTCCACCAAACAATGTGTGAATGAGAAGTGAATATATCCATGTAAGCTATGTGCAATTAAACATTGTGCAAAAGTAATTAAAATAAGCAAAAACATCTTGTATGTTTTTTTTTTAAATTATTTTTATAAGATATAATTAATATCACAGGTAGTGCTTTCCTGAATATCAGCGCGATCCCGAATGAGATCCAAATTTTACACAACAGTTCAGCAAACAAGAAGTTCATATAGAGACAGGATAGTCTTTTTTTCTTTTTCACCAAAGAAAACAGTTCGAAACGAAGCCTGACCAGAACATTTGCGCATCTCAGAGCAACGTTTCGTTCCTAAATGAACCTCTTTTTGAATCGTTTTAGTCAAAGAACCAATGATCCATCGCTTGCTTCGTTTCTAAATGAATCAGCAGTTTGGAAGGAATCGTTTGAATGAATGATTCAATGAATCACTCACTCATTAAGACAGGGACTTCCGGCCACCTGATGGCGATTTTAGTGTTATATTTATCTATCAATGACAGGCCTAAACCAGCACAAAAACACACTCAGAAAAACATTTCTTTTACAAGAACAGTACAGAACAATTCTTGCGTTGCTATTCTCTGTTCAGTCCACTCTGAAGATTAACGGAGACTGTCCTGAGGAGCCTTTATACAAAACACTCGCGTAATAATTAAAAACAAACACAATGTCCTTCGACGCGTTCTGTCCACAGAAATGCGTTTTTCACTGCTGTAAAAGCTGACGTTTTCTGCAGACGCGATTAATCGATCCCCAAAAGCACGATCCAATATATTCCAATATTTTCGGTTTTATCGATCAGTTGTTGCAACCTTAGAACGCGTCACTCAAAAAAGAACATTGTATCATTAATCTTCTATTGCTGTGGTTTTAAACATGCATGACTTTCTTCAAATGAGGAGTGATGCTCTCTCTCTGTCTCTGTCTGTGTGTGTGTGTGTGAGAGAGAGATCACGATTCTTCAGTACCTGATCGGATCCCATTCGAAGCGGTGAGGTAAAGTATCCTCTCAAGCTGCCCCTGAGCAGCAGTCGAGCCATGACCGAAACTACTAACGAGCAAACCACAAGACTATCAAGCAGAGTTTGCCCTTGTTGTGTGGATGGGACCACGGAAATAAAGGAGCAGAGAGCAAACTGGAGACCCAAACCTCATCAGCGCCGCCTGGCGGCCGGAGAGCACTGCGCATGCGCAGAGATAACCCACGGTTTGGAGCATCAGCACCTGAGCCGCTTTTACTTTCTTTGTTTTGGAAAGATGTGTTGTTTGGTTTTGTTGATACAGATAAAAACACTGATAAAGAGTTTTATAAATCTGTTACTTCTCCTAGCCGAATATATCCACAAGTGTAGATTCTCCAATAATAGTTAAGGTGTTTTTTAGAGCTTTGAAACGCTTTCTGTATCTTGTTGTGCCTTCTTCAGGATTCCCCTTTAAAATTATTACATTGCATTTATTTATCTATTTATTTATTTATTCATTTACTTACTTGAATTTATATTTTCTTTATTATTATTAATTATTATTACTATTATTGTTTTCGTGTTGATTATTTATTATATTTTTTATGTATCACTTTATTTAGGTTATAATTGAATTTTCCTTCCCCTGGCTGTTCTTATTTCTTGATTTTCTGTTATATTTGTATTTGTTGTTTCATTGGTTAATTAATTAAACAAAAACAAATCTATGCCGCTTTTCATGTATTCATATTTCAAACATGACAAAAAACATGATATTCTTTCACAAATACATGTATAAGTTTAAGGCTCAAAATGTTGAAAGAGATGTTAGTAATTTGTTATCTGAGCAGTATGATGTGTTTTTAATGTACATATGAATTAGTTCATGCTTTTACTAAGCACATATGAATGACATTTCTCAGTTATTATATTAATTTCCCGACTGATACCATACTTTTAACCTGGTGCAGCTAAAGTTATGCACTGTCTCATATTCTAAAATAAAATCTTGTAACAATGCAAGTTCAAGGTTGATGTAAATATGTCGTATTGAGCAGTGTTCATCTGTTCTCCTGTAGTCTCGTCAAGAGCGTCTGTGAGAACTTTATCTATAGGATAATTCAGTGTGAAATGACTTCTTAAATCTGTATGTGAAAGCATATGAAACGCAGTGCAGAAAGTAAGGGCTGAGAGGAAGAGCTAAAATGTGTGAGACGACTCTGCTGTGATTTCCATCATAAGAGCTGGACACAGTGTTTTCTTGCTCAGAGAGACATGAGCTATTCTCTTCCTCTAACTTGAATTGTTTCCAGCAGATCTCGATGTGTTTGATCTTCAGGATTAATGGAGTTCAGCTGTGGTGTTGTGTAGAGCTCATTACAGTAAACCCCTGCCGCTCAGAAACACTCAATTAACCCAACAAACAAAATAATATTCATTCTCATTAAAAACCTCATTTTAACAGATATTTACATAGAAAAGAGTTATATTAAATAGTCAAATATTTCAGAATGTTACTGTACTTTGGATCAAATAAATGCAGGCTTGGTGAGCAGAAGAGACTTCTTTAAAAACATTAAAAATCTTACTGTTCAGAAACTTTTGACTCTAGTGTAAGTGTATGTTAGTCTGCATCAGGTCAGTAACTAGCTGGCATGTGTTTATGAGTAATGCAAATCTAGCAATAAAGTCCAGAATCTGCCCTTCCTCAGTTTACAGTCAGCAGCATTTATAATGTGCATAGGCCTGTAATGTAAGAGAATGAACACTGAATGAGTTCTAAAGGGATAGTTCAGCCAAAAATGATAATTCTGTCATCATTTACTCTCCATCATGTTGTTCAAAACCTGAATGAACAGTGTCTGGTCCCCACTGACTGCCAGAGTACTTCTTCTTCTTCTTCTCCATACTAGGGAAGTGAATGGCTATTCTGAAAATGTTTCAAAATTAAGCGAGTAAACCAGAAAAAATATCTGCCATAAAAACTTCATTCAATGGGAAAACAAGATTTTTTTTTAGCAGATAGTTTTTTTTCTTCTTGTTTTAATTTTAAATTTGCTTAATTCTGAAAGCATTTTCAAAACACAAGACTTAATATCTTAGGTCATTCCGCTTCTCCAGTAAATGTGTCTTGAGTTAAGGATGTTGAGATGTTTGACCTGGAAAACAAGACAGAAATACTGAGGAAGAACATATTTGTTTGCAGTGTATAAATGTAAAAATGAATTTTAGTGTCATGTACAGAGTGTCACGTGACATTCAGTGCTTGTGTACGGACAGATCCTGATAAAGTTCCTGTATTTACACGACCAGTCAACAGTTTCTGAACAGTAAGATTTGTAATGTTTTTAAAGAAGTCTCTTCTGTTCACCAAGCCTGCATTTATTTGATCCAAAGTACAGCAAAAACAGTAACATTT
>JAFVLL020018837.1:35677-47725 GCA_021397915.2 Tor tambroides
GTGTGTGTGTCACCTGCACGTGTGAGAGGTCAGACTCCTTGAACTGCTGCAGCACTGACAGAGCTCCCTCCTCGTTAAACTCCCGCAGCGCATCCAGCGCCCGCTCGTCCAGATCCACGTACGCCACCAGCCCTGCACACACACACACACACACACACCCTCAAGACTCGACTGAAGCAGAAGTGACGCTCCTCACAGCATGCATTAAGAGCGGTTTGAGTGCTCCAGACTCCGCTCAGACCCAGACGGCTCACCTGTCTGGAAGATGTTGTCCAGGCTCTCGGCCACCTTCTGTGGCAGACCGGCGTCCAGCAGCGTCTGGTAGTTCTCTGAGTGTGTGGCCGTCACATCCATGGGCTCCTCTTCTTCTTTCAGCAGACCGGAGCTGCCATTCACCTCAGCAGCCATTACTCTGAACCACAGACAGACAGACAGAGACATGAGCGTCAATCACGTGATCAGAGATGCCATGAAACCAGGCTTCTCTAGAAGTTCATGAAGCAAACTACTGCGTGCGATGATGAAGAACTATTTAGGAGCACCAGTGCGACCGAGCCGATCAGCAGCATGTGTGTGTTTGTGCTGAAGGGAGCCTCACAGGTTTCTAACGTACTTGCAACTTTGAGTAATGCATCACAGACGTATCCTCTCATTATAACAGTGCAGACAGGGTGTAAATAAGAGACTGAGCTGCGGTGATTATAACGGAACTTTGTGAGATCTCCATGAACTAACGAGAGTGACAGCCGCATCTCCATTCAAACAGAGCGGTGTTTTAAACGAATCTAGGGAGTCAGTGATTCAACTGATTCGTTCCTGAATGAATCAGCCGTTCGAACGAATCAACTGAATAAATGATTCAGTAATAAAATCAGTGACTTGCTGCCACCTGCTGGCAGTTACAGTTTATCATTTTCAAAGTAGCTTTTCTGTTATTTAAATCATTTAATATTTCTAAATTCGCCTCTATTCGTGTATTTGCATTGACTTTGTATGTAATCTACTCGCGCAAATAATTAAATTTGCATTTGATGTGAACTCACTATAAAAGCTTTACATGTATTGGTGGATTTAATTTCAATATCTGATATATGAAATATGTCTTACAGCCTCATATAATAAACTACACACACAAAATATGAATATACAAATACAAACACTTTAATATATAAATTATTATACAAATATATCTAAGACTTTAATATATACTGAAGTGTTTATAAGTTTTATTTATATAAAAGTATATTATACACAAGTGAGTATATTTAAAATACACATTTTAATATAAAATAAGTATTAATGTTCTATATAAAGCATTTATATATTATATATGCAATATATAAATATATAAATATACAAACACTTCTATATAATACTATTTTACACACTATATATATATATATATATATATATATATAAAACATTATTTTTTTTTACATTTATATAGAATTTTTACTGTATATGAATATATGAAAATTTATACAAACACTTTTATACATCAATTATTACACAAACGTAAATACGTGTGTGTGTGTATAGATGGATAGATAAAAAAATAATATAAATACATAAACACACACGTCAGATATTGAACCAATGAAATCTATACTGATCAATAGCAAATTATTATGTGATTAATATCCATTGAAATATTAAGCTCAGATGCTGCCAGACAGAAACACAACATAAACACACACCTGCTTACACTCAGACACACTGATAAAGCACGGACACACACACACACACACACACACACACACACACACATTAATAAAGCACGCGCACACACACACACACACACACACACACACACACACTCTCTCTCTCATCTCTCTCACTCGCGCACACACACACGCAGGCTCGTGTCGGTGATCCGCCCCCCTCACGCATGAGGCTAGCAGCAGCGATGCTAACGCGCGTGTCTCTGTGTGCATGAGCGCCTGTAACGGGTCGTTACCGATCTCTAGCTCACACGTGACACCCGTTACCCGCCACACCCCCCGCCGCTCGCGGAATAACCCCGTTATAACGCGCCAGACCGGGGAGACGGAGATTCCCGCGCCGCGCGGCCTACAGCAGCAGACAGACACAGTTCAAACAGACAAATCCGCCAAAAGCAGCGCCGCCGCGCGCTCTCTCCGCGGTGCTGATGCGCGGGAACACAGAGAGCGCCGCGGAGCGCTTCACGAGCGGCAGAACTCACCGAGACACGGTAAAACCTCCTCAGATCGAGCCACGAGACACAGCGAGACGGTCCCGTCGCTCAAACAACAGCGCCACTTCCTCGCGCGGCGGACCGGCTGCGTCACGGCGCACGCCACGCGGGGGCGCGCACGCACGGGGCGGGGCATCCGCGTGCACGACCGCGACGCTCTCCGCTGGTTTTAGTGAAGATCATTAATATTCATAAATTGACTACTTTATTTCTTCATGATTTTGTGACATTCAAAGTTTTAAATACTTTTTTGCTCCCTTATAATGCTGTCCTGATTTGCATCTTTTAATGCAACTTATTATTGTTATATTTCTAATCTCGCTCTTCTTTGCATGTTAATAAGTTCGCCTTGTGAAATATCTTAAATGTGCAAAATGTGTAAGAGAAAAAATAATAAGTCTAAAATAAAAAAAATATATAATGTGGTCAGTCTCTCGGTCAATTAAAACCCCATTTCCTATTTCGTAGAATAAAGTTTTGTGTGGGAAAAAGGACAATTTCAGTCACGTTTTCTCCGGTAAAATCAAATCTGTTTGTGTATTATTATTATTATTATTATTATTATGCAATTGTACAAGAGCAAGTGGTATTAAACAGCCATATTAACATTAATCCTGTCATATAAGAGAGACATAAATCTCAGTGATTTTAAAGCATGTTTTCAGTGCTGTTTTGTTTTAGTTTGTTCCAGAAACACCCGCTTATTTTGGTGTATATGGTATTTTCCTAATAAAAGAAATAGTTGCATAATATATATTTTACATCCCGAAGTGTCTCTTTGAAAAGGTTCAAATCTAAGCCAATCAGAGCGCGCGGGTCACGTGGGTCCAGGTGACGTCACGTCTGTTTGTTTTGTTATGATCATATCATCTGATGCCAAATATCAGTTTCCAGGGGCCTGAACCATGAAGCTGGATTAGCTGGCTAGCCAGGTAAGTTTCAGTTTAGTTTGCACCAATCCTGGGTTTTAGGTACCATGAAAGTGGCTTGGCTTTTAGCTGCGTTCATCACCAGAGTAACTTACACTCCACGGCTAACCTGCTCCGGGGCAGGCTATGTTCTGAGTTAGAGATCTCAAACTGAAATTGGACCAATCAGATGTGAGCAAAGTGACACATGTCTGACACAAAAAACATGTCACTCCCCCAGTTTCTCTTCCTACAAATTAAAGCTCACCATGAAGTACCTTAAAAAAATAATAATAATAAAAAATTGTCTGGCTTTAATGATAATTACAATTTACATATGATTTATATAATTATAATATGATTTATATTATTATTACGCCATTACACACAAGCACTTTTAGTTTAACAATTATTATAAAGCATTTATTTTAAATGAATATTAATATATACAGATCATATGTAATATAAATAAGTGGTAGAATCAATAGATAACACTTTAAAAATGGCTACATGTGACCTTATGTTTGAGTCTCTATCACTATATATTATTAACTATATAAACTAACTTCACAAGTTTCACTTGTGACTGCACTGATAGAGCAAGATAATTTCCTTTATTTGTCCTCTTTCATGGACAAGTACTTCAGTGGAAATGTGTTTAAAATCCTCATATTCTTTACTCTCTTTAACCTTAAACGAAAGAGGTTTGAATCTCACTGGCTCTCTCGTGAGAAGTGAATCACACTTGCTCTGTGCTGTGATTGGCTGTTCACCGCTGATGTCACACAGTCATGTGCACACGCTCCATTAACTCAGGATCAAGTCTGAGTTGACAGAGCAAGTTGATGATCAGCTTCATGGTACCAACAAATCCAGATTGGAGTGGTTTGGTTTTGTCAACTCTAAACTTATCCTATAACTCTGAATTTGTTCATCTACCATCATGGTACAGGCCCCCGGTGTCTTAATAATGAAGACCGACTCCAGATCAGAGGCTTGCGTGTTCAAATCACGTCGGGGTCAAATATTCTGCTATTTATAACGACCCCCCCCCCATATATCTCAGTTTTACACCTATAGCACAAATAATCTAATAAACCTCAGAATATGAGGACATTTTTTTTTTTTTACATTTTGATCATAAACCCCAGCACACATGATAGTTTCATGCTTATGTGACTCTAATCTGATCTTCAGATCTTTAACCAAGCCATTTAAACGCAATCTTCGCTCATCACCTCTGCTCTATATTGTTTACTATTGTAGCTTTCAGATAAATACTGTTGAATTCATAATGAACCTATGAAAATGGTTGGCTCTGATGAATTGCTTTTGTTTCTTTACTGGATCAATGTTATATTTACTTTAATTCATTAAGGTACTATTATAGTTTTTATTCATATTTTTACATTTAGTCATTTAGCAGATGCTTTTATCCACAGTGACTAACAAATGAGGACAATAGAAGCGATCAAAATCAACAAAAGAGTAATTATACGCAAGTGCTTTAACAAGCCTCAGTTAGATTAACACAGTACACTAGCAAGGGTTTTTTAAATTATATAATAAAAAAAACAGATAGAATAGAAAAAGAATAGAGCAAGCTAGTGTGTTTTGTTTAAAGAAAACAAGCATTTAGTAAATGAATAGAGTGCAAGTCTAAAAGGGAGTTGTTTTAAAGAATAGAATTAGAATAGAGTGTGCTAGAGTTCAATAAAGATGGAAGAGATGTGTTTTTAGCCAAATTTTGAATGTTTTTTTTAATATATTTTCTTTTATTTTTAAAGTCTTGTTTTTTGTTTGTTTTTCTAGTTATTAATTTTAGTTATTTTACTACATAAATTTAAACTAAATTAAAATGAGAAATGTCTCCTTGGCAATTAACAACAACAAAAAAATCTATTTCATTTTAAGTAACAATTTTTTTGAATGGTTTTAATGCAAGTAAGATTTAAACAGTCTATAATCAGAATATTTGACCCAGAAATGAAGCCCTGTCATCATGAGCTGCAGGAATCAATCACAGGCCTGTGCTTCAGATAAACTCACAACGCTTTATTTCTCAAACCAGCAACACATTCACATCACTTCAATCTCATCTGAAGATTTCTGCAAACCTAAAGCTTTGAATCATGCGAGTGACAGCGGGTACAGAGAGAGGCACAAGACGGGAAATATTGCGATGAAGATGAAGATGACAGAGCTTCAGTCGTCGTGTTTGAGCTTCCGGATCTTGCCCTTGTGTCTGTCGATCTCTCTCTGCAGACGCTCGATCTCCTTCTTATGATGGTCGATCTCTTCTTGGTGGTGTTTCTTCAGAGCTGCCAGCTGCTCCTTCTCCTTCTGCCTGCGGAAGCACCTCATCATCAGATCAGGCTGAGCTTATGCTATCACTTCATGATCACAGATGACCCCTTGTCCAAACACCCACACTTCAACACTTATATGACATATTTCATGTGTTTGGTCCCAAGTGAGGATGAAGAACACAAGTGTGTGTAGAGCTTTCATTACCTGATGGGACACACAGTGCGAGAACAATGCAAGTGTTTACATAAAAATAAAGCCATTTCAAATACTTTGCATTTTAAAATCAGCTTCTAAATGTCTGTTCAGTAGTCCCTAAAACATGTACCAATTAAACATGCAACACTTTGTTTTTCTACCAAGATATATGTAATATCTAATTATTCTATTAATATTTAATTTACATTAGAAAGGTTTCTGTGACCTCTCGCGAGATCTCGGCAAAAGTCTCATGATTTATTTCCAGGACATGATGCATGATGGGATAGACTAAGCCTGTAATAGCGCTCCGGAGCGGTGTCGGGGATAGTGTGGGTTCAGTGTGAGTTAAAGCACTGCACTTTAGCGTTTTTTAGACTTGGGACAGTCTTGTGCTCTTACTTCCAGTCACACAAACACACTCTCATGTGGCCAAGAGCTCAAGCGTGGGTATTTGGACAAGGTAAATCAGAATCAGAATGAGCTTTATTGCCAGGTATGTTTACACACACGAGGAATTTGTTATGATGGAGATATGTATATTAAATATGATGGAGATGAAGCTCACTTGAAGTAGCGCTCCTCCTCCGCCGCCTCCTTCTTCCCGAAGGCTCCTCCGGCCTCCCTCACCGAGCCGCCCGCTCCTCCACCTTTCCCTGCTCCTTTACCCAGCTCTCCCAGCTGCAGACACACAGATACACCACTCAGACATCAGTGTGTGACTGTGTGTGAGTGAGTGAGTGAGAGTGTGTGTGTGTGTGTGAGTGAGAGAGAGAGAGAGAGAGAGAGAGAGAGAGAGAGAGAGAGAGAGAGAGGGTGTAGAGAGCAGAGTGAGAGGGAGGAGGCAGGAGTGGGAGCAGGGAGGTGAGTGTGTGGAGACTTGAGTGAGTGAGTGTGGGAGGGAGGAGGAGGTGGGGGAGTGAGTGAGTGTGAGCGGGAGTAGCTGGGAGGGGAGGGAGGGAGAGGAGGGTGGGAGGGGGGGGGTGAGAGAGGGAGGGAGGGGCAGGGGAGGTGTGGGAGAGAGACGGAGTGAGAGCGGGTGAGGAGGAGCAGAGGGCAGCATGTGTGAGTGGGACGAGAGAGTGTGAGTGAGTGAGTGTGTGACTGTGAGAGTGAGGGAGTGGAGAGGAGTGTGTGAGACTGAGGAGGAGGAGGGAGGAGCAGACAGGAGAGGAGGTGAGTGGGAGGCAGGGTGGGTGAGTGAGTGTGTGAGAGGTGTGAGTGGGCAGGTGAGGGAGTGTGTGAGAGTGTGTGAGTAAGTGTGTGAGTGAGTGTGTGTGAGTGAGAGAGTGTGAGGAGGAGGTGGGGAGGAGGGCGGAGGGGTGGGAGGAGGAGGGAGGAGCAGAGAGGAGGGAGAGAGAGTGTGTGGGAGGGAGAGGGGGGGAGGGAGGGAGGGAGTGGGAGAGGGGAGAGACAGTGAGGGAGGGGGAGGGAGGAGGGTGTGTGTGAGAGTGTGTGAGAGTGAGGGTGTGTGGGAGAGCAGAGTGTGAGGAGAGGTGAGGGAGGCAGAGAGTGAGTGTGAGAGGATGAGAGTGCAGACATGAGTGTGTGAGTGAGTGTGAGAGTGTGAGTAAGTGTGTGAGTGAGTGTGAGTGAGTGAGTAAGTGTGTGAGTGAGTGTGAGTGAGTGTGAGAGTGTGAGTAAGTGTGTGTGAGTGAGTGTGAGTGTGTGAGACTGAGTGAGAGTGTGAGTGAGTGAGTGTGTGACAGTGTGAGAGTGAGTGTGTGTGAGTGAGTGTGAGAGTGTGAGTAAGTGTGTGAGTGAGTGTGAGTGAGTGTGAGTGTGTGAGACTGAGTGAGAGTGTGAGTGAGTGAGTGTGTGACAGTGTGAGAGTGAGTGTGTGTGAGAGTGTGAGTGTGTGTGTGTGTGAGTGAGTAAGTGTGTGAGTGAGTGTGTGTGAGTGAGTGTGAGAGTGTGAGTGAGTGAGAGTGTGAGTGAGTGAGTGTGTGACAGTGTGTGAGTCTGAGTGAGAGTGTGAGTGAGTGAGAGTGTGAGTGAGTGAGTCTGAGTGAGAGTGTGAGTGAGTGAGTGTGTGACAGTGTGTGAGTCTGAGTGAGAGTGTGAGAGTGAGAGTGTGAGTGAGTGAGAGTGAGTGAGTGAGTGAGTGTGTGACAGTGTGAGTCTGAGTGAGAGTGTGAGTGAGTGACAGTGTGTGAGTCTGAGTGAGAGTGTGAGTGAGTGAGAGTGTGAGTGAGTGAGTGAGTGAGTGTGTGAGTGAGTGAGTGAGTGAGTGACAGTGTGTGAGTCTGAGTGAGAGTGTGAGTGAGTGAGTGTGTGACAGTGTGTGAGTCTGAGTGAGAGTGTGAGTGAGGAGTGTGAGTGAGGAGGCAGGAAGGGGTGTGGAGTCTGAGTGAGTGAGTGAGTGAGTGACAGTGTGTGAGTCTGAGTGAGAGTGTGAGTGAGTGACAGTGTGAGTGAGAGTGGGAGGGAGCAGGAGGAGTGGATAGAGTGAGTGAGTGGGAGCGAGGAGCGGAGGAGGAGGGGAGGGAGTGACAGTGTGTGAGTCTGAGTGAGAGTGAGTGAGAGTGTGAGTGTGTGACTGTGAGTCTGAGTGAGAGTGTGAGTGAGTGAGTGAGTGAGTGAGTGTGTGAGTGAGTGAGTGAGTGAGTGACAGTGTGTGAGTCTGAGTGAGAGTGTGAGTGAGTGAGTGTGTGACAGTGTGTGAGTCTGAGTGAGAGTGTGAGTGAGTGAGAGTGTGAGTGAGTGAGTGAGTGAGTGTGTGAGTGAGTGACAGTGTGTGAGTCTGAGTGAGAGTGTGAGTGAGTGCGAGTGTAAGAGTGTGTGTGACTGAGTGAGAGTATGACTGAGTGTAAACACCATATTGTCTGTTATTTCTTATTTAAGTTTTGTGAATGAAAAATAGTTCCAAATAAAGTGGATCAGAACACTTGGGCGTCTCAGAGCAACTTTCCTTCCTGAATGAATCTCTTTTTGAATCACTCGAGTCAATGATTCGTTCATAAAGAGTCGCTTGCTTCGTTTCTAAATAAATCAGCTGTTTTGAACGAATCGTTTGAGTGAATGACTCAGTGAATCACTCATTAAGACAGGGATTGCCGCCACCTGATGGTGGTTTTAGTGTTATATTTAATGATCCGTGACAGGCCTGAACCAGCCACAGTGCAGCACAAAAACACACTCAGCAAAATATTGATTAGACAAGAAAAGTTTTAGAGAAATGATTGCACTCCGTCTGTTCACTAGACTCCGGAGTTTAGGGGAGACTCTCCTGCTGTCTGGAGGAGACTTTATGCAAAGTGGAAATACTCACGTGACTTTCTAACATTTATAGCGCCTAATAATAATAATAATAATAATAATAATAATAATAATAATAATAATAATAAAACACCTTTTCATGTCCTCCGATGCGTTCTGTCCACTGAACTGCTGTAAAGCGGACGTTTTCTGTTCATAGACGCGATTAATCAATCCTCAAATGCATGATCCAATATTTGTGTGTGTGTGAGAGAGAGAGAGCGAGAGAGACTGTGTCTGTGTGTGTGTGTTCTGAGCTTCAGATCCATCATTAATCTTCATTACCTGATCGGATCCCATCATGCGGAGCGGTGAGGTGAAGTATCCTCTCAAAGTGCCTCTGAGCAGCAGCCTAGCCATCACTGAACCTCACTACCGAGCAAGCGCCCAGACAATCAGACAGAATTTGCCCTTGTGCGGATCGGAACACGGAAATAAAGGAGCGGAGAGTGACGGATCTAACAGCAGCGCGGATCCGCATCAGCGCCGCCTGGCGGCCGGAGAGCAGCCACACCGCGCATGCGCAGCAGCATCTGCGCCGCTTCTCGTGTTCATATTTCAAGTCTGGATATTAAAGACAAAACCTGTGATTTTCTTTCACAAATAAATGAATACGTTTCTGTTTTTATTTATTTATTTTATAAAAAAAATTACCCTCTGACACTTGCTCTCTCTATTCGTTTTCTTACTGCATGTTTCCTTTAAAAAAAGGGCCTCTAATACTAGCTTTCTCTTCTATCTATGTGTTCTCTTATATATATACACACACACACATATATATATATATATATATATTATATATATATATATATATATATATATATATAAACCCTTTCCAGGTAGCCAAAAGGGTTTGGCCCAATAATGGCCCAGATCCGGCAGGCCAGATGAAATAACTCGGCCCGGCTGTGGTTGCCAGACTCGGCGTGGACGTGGGATGAATGACGCCCCAGAATCGGCCCAAATACACTGGCCCGAGTCCAGCTGCTAAAACTCCTGGCATTGGGCCACAATCACACCAAGGAGAAACAAAACACTTAGCCAGTACTGGCCCGAGTCTGGATACTGAAACTGAGCAGACACTGGGTCACAATCAGGACGACACCTAGCCTGTACTAGTCATGTTCACTAAATTAAAATATATATATACACACACACACACACACTCACTCATACAGAATTACAACTTCTAAAATATGTGTATTAAAGACTCCTTCCAGTTTTTACATAAAACCAGAGCTTTGAATAATTTGTTTTTCCACAAAATGACATTGTTACCTTAAAATACTTAAGATAGCATCTACTTCCAACTAAAATAAAATATATATTTTACAGTGTCTATGTTTAGCCTACATGTACTTATGCATGTCAACTAAATATGTCACCTTTACAAAGATTAAGGGTTTGGCCCTTACACCATTTCTTTTCATGGGATCCCCAACAACTACCCCATGGATTACCCCATAACATCCAAATGTGCTCCAATGAAACAATGACAATGAAAATATGAGTGATATTAGAATTTATTTGGAAAAAACACAAAACAAACTCCAGGAGCTTCCTCAAGTAAGCGCACCCTAAAAGAGGGACAGATTGACAAAGAGAGATAAAAAGGGGAAGAGACAATGACACACATGGTTAGTCAGACAGTCTCAGACTGATAACATGAATGGTAACTCTGGTAAATGTTAACATTTTGGACATATCTTTGGAAGAATTTGTTTGCATTCACCCTGCTCTTTTCTTCCCTCATCTCTGTCCACAGTGAGCAGCAGCTATCTTCTGATGAGCTTTTCAATCTCTCCATCTGATGCACCGCCAGTACTTGCATTTCTTTGCTCTGATTGAAGAAGTCGCAATACAGTGGTGTTAAACTCAACTCCTGGAGGACTGCAGCGCTGCAGAGTTTAGCTCCAGCTCACACCTGCTAGTTTCTAGTGACCTGAAGACCTTGATTAGCTGGATCAGGTGTGCTTGATTAGGCTTGGAGCTAAACGCTAGCACTATGTCAGCAAACTCACAATTAGAGCTTCATTATAAATAAACATTACTTAGATATTATATGTGTAGAACGGTTTATTAAAATGATTTCATATGTTAGATTATCAATTGTTTACTCAAAAGGGTAGCAAGTTCTTCTGGTCTTCTGGCAATTAGCAGCACAGAAAGCCCGTCAGGTTTTGTCATTAGATGTCAAAGCTAGCAAAAATAATGTTAAAGTTTCCTTAACCACTTTAAGCTTGTTTCATTATATGAATTAAATCATTAATTTCCAAATGTAGTTAAAGAAAAAAGAGAATGTTGGATAAAAGGAAAAAATATTAATAGGAATTAAAATAAAAAAATACACTAAGAAATAACATAAGATGGGCAGTAAAAGATATTATGTTTAAGTTTAAGTGTCGCTGCTACATTGTAAACAGAGACCCACCCCAGCACTCGACCTAAACGGGTCCGGGTCTGCATTGTGGACTGTAATCGGGCCGAATGTGGCTAAATGTGCCGTGTCTCGGTGCAAATCAGGCCAGATCCACACATCCAAAGACTAGCCAAATCTGGCAACCATTACTGGGCCAGAGCTGGCTCACTTTTGGTTACAAATGGGAGAAGCCGATGTTATGCACTGTCTCTCATGATTTAATATAAGATCTTGTAACAGTGCAAGTATTGAATAACTCGGCAAAGGTTTATATGAATATGTCATATTAGGATTCAATGTGAAATGACTTCTTTTCACATGCATAAATCTATATGTGAATGCATATGGAGAAAGCCAGTATAGGAAAAGCTAATGTGTGAAATTACTCTGGAATATTGTTATGATTTACATCATAAGAGCAGTAGAGTGTATATATTGATTTCTGCAGTGTTTTATTGCTCATGTGTATCTCACTGAGTGCAGAGACACAGTCTGATAGCTATTCTCTTTCTGTAACTTTAATTTAACAACTTTAATTGTTTCTAGCAAATCTCTGTGTGTTTTTACCTGGGCTTGATTGACTGATTCTGTCCTGACCTTCAGGATTAATGGAGTTCTGTTGTTGTTGTGTAAAGCTCATTACAGTTAGAGAGCAGCTGAGAAACTCTGATGAATGTTCTAAGAGCGTTCTGCTAACATTCTCATTGAAAACATTACACACACACACACACACACACACACAC
>JAFVLL020018839.1:0-29579 GCA_021397915.2 Tor tambroides
GTGATGAGTTTTTGGCTCAAGGTCTGCATTTACAGTCACACCAGAGCCAGTGTTCAACTGGGATTAAGACTTGGTTTTATGCAGACCAGTCAAGTCCCGATATTCATTGTGTAATTCGCACCCTGTCAATAATGAATTGCCTTTAACTGAAAATTGAGTGTTTAATCTTGTCATTGTACATTAGTGACACACTATTTTCCTATTTGATGCTGTAAAGTTGCTTTGACACAATCTGTATTGTTAAAAGCGCTACTTGACTTGTTGCAGGTGTTGTCTGTGGATCAGTGGGGTTTGGCGCTCTCTCTGCTGCCCTCTCTGGCTGCGTGTGGAGCTGCGCCTCTGGAGCTGCAGCACTCGGAGGATCCTGCGCTTCTGCTCTTTCTGTCTGAGCAGCGCAGAGGGAAAGGCTGCCCACTAGTGGCCGCGACCGCCAGAGGCCTCATGGCCTACCTGTACGCCAGGTACTGAAGGACTACAGCGTGTTTTTAACTAGGGATGTAACGATGAACCGCGAGCTGGTTGAGAATCGATTCAAACATGTGACCCTGGACCACAAAACCAGTCATAAGGGTCAACTTTTGTAAATTGAGATTTATAGATCACCTGAAAGCTGAATAAATAATCTTTCCATTGATGTATGGTTTGTTAGGCTGCAAGGCTGAGGGTGCAAAAAAAATCAAAATATTGAGAAAATCGCCTTTAAATTTGTCCAAATGAAGTTCTTAGCCATGCATATTACTAATCGACAATTAAGTTTTGATATGTTTATGGTAGGAAATTTACAAAATATCTTCATGGAACATGATCTTTACTTAATATCCTAATGATTTTTGGCATAAAAGAAAAATGGATAATTTTGACCCATGCAATGTATTTTTTGCTATTGCTACAAATATACCCCAGCGACTTAAGACTGCTTTTGTGCTCCAGAGTCACATTTGTGACGATTCAAATCGGTTGAGATGCCAAAAAAATCACTATACAGTTGGAGTAGGAGTTCATATGAATGTATCTCTGAGAGGAACTGACTGTTTTTAGAAAAGATTACATGGTATTTTCTTTTCATCTTGCCTCTGAACGATGCATATTAAAGCAGTGTTCATAAAGCAGCTCTGCTTTGTTAGCAGCAGTAACCCAGGAAACACTGTATCATTGCTGTTCATAAGCGCCACCTGCTGGCAGAGAGTTTTCAGATATGTTTTATGTAGTATAGTTTCACAAAACTGCTTCAAATTTCGAAGTTATACTGTCTAATTTAGATTAAAAACTGCTCATGTTGCATGTATGCTGCATCTTTCTTTGGATCATGATTAAAATGCAGTAGTTGCCTCTAATTTTAAATGGAAAGAGCACAGACGAAGCCTTAGTTTTTTTATATGAAGAGATTTTTTATTTCAACTTATTTGATTTGGGGTTTGTTTTAAAATTTCAATTTAGTTTTGTTATATTTCAATTTCACAAAGAAACATGCAGTTCATTTACTGTATAATGTCTTCAGTCTCATTTTGTAAAAAAAAAATCGTGAGAAAATCGTGAATCGAATCGAATCGTGAGTTGAGTGAATGGTTACATCCCTGTTTTTAACAAATGACTCAGTCAGAACTGTAACCCTTGTCTCATTCGTCTGTTCTGATGCTAACAGGAACGCTCACTCCGAGGGGTTTATTCAGCAGTTTTTCTACACGTATCGCTACTTCTGCACCCCGGAGGAGCTTCTGCGGTTTCTGATGGACAAATTCAACAGCACACTGGGGTATGAATGAAATATACATGAGCACTGTAACAGAATGAATGAATGAATGAATGATGCATTTATATAGAATGAACTAGAAAAGATGAACCGGTCAAGAAAAACTGCTGTTTTCTTAAAAATAGTTTGACAGATTGAATGTTATACAGGTGGATGAGATAGATAGATAGATAGATAGATAGATAGATAGATAGATAGATAGATAGATAGATATTTAGATCGATATTCAGATAGATAGATAGAGTGATAGATATTCAGATAGATAGATAGATAGATATTCAGATAGATAGATAGATAGATAGAGTGATAGATAGAGTGATAGATAGATATTCAGATAGATAGATAGATAGATAGACAGACAGATAGATAGATAGATAGATAGATAGATAGATAGATAGATAGAGAGATAGAGAGATAGATGGAGAGACTCAGATAGATAGATAGATAGAGAGATAGATAATGATTTTGTCAAGCCCACATAATTAAGACGTACAGAAAGTCTCAGTCACTCAATCTAAGACTAATGAAATAATCATCTCCAAGAAGTGAAGTGAAATGTAATTATGTTCTCCATTAATTGTGAAACTGCAGAGCGAATGAAGATCCCTCGTCAGACAGAGCCAGAGTCTACCAGCGCTCTCTGGATCTGCTGCACTTCTGGATTGAAGACGCACAGTTAGTGGACTTCAGCTCCAGCTGCACACTCCTGCAGACACTGGACACTTTCCTGACCGCTGAGGTCACAGAGGTCAATCTCAGGCTCAGTTTAACTGTTCAGATGCTGCATCAATGCAGAGCTGGCTAGATTACTTACAAATTGTAGTCCGTTACTTATTACAGATTACATGATGAAAACTAGTTATTACTGTAACAATCTAGGTTACTCATTTTAGGTAATGTATTCTAACTGCTTTTTAGATTAATTTTAATTTAACTCGTTTTAAACTTACCATTAAACATACTATACTGATATGAAAAAAATAAATGGAATATATGGAGAAAAAAATATATATATGTATATATATATATATATTTATAAAACGGTTAGTTCCATTCCTCGATTCTGATTGGTCAGCAGCTGTGTTTTATTCACGATACA
The DNA here is from genome assembly GCA_021397915.2 of Tor tambroides. Taxonomy (NCBI): domain Eukaryota; kingdom Metazoa; phylum Chordata; class Actinopteri; order Cypriniformes; family Cyprinidae; genus Tor; species Tor tambroides. The sequence goes on from JAFVLL020018839.1 coordinate 2,850, forward strand.
GCACGGCTATGACCGCTTCACCCAACCGTTCTGTGTATCACTGAGCAACACCCTTAGCAACATAAACAATCAATAATATAGCATCAAAAAAATCGGAATTAACTGTTTGTTATTTATTTAATGAAGTACGAGTGACCCCTGCTGCTGTTATGTTGCATCTTTCATCTTTAATTTTGAGACGACGCCCTTCCCCAGTCTAATAAACGCTTCTCACGAATTTGTTGATGTGTGTGCAGTGTGCGTCTGTGTGAAAGCTCACAGTTTCCGAAGTGAGGAGGGAATATTACTGTATTTATTAGTTTTCTTTTTCAGGTATGATGTCTATATGTCCATCATTTTACACGGTAATGACGCTTGCAAACTCGCCCATGCCGCGAATCGGTCTGTTTTAAAACTAAAAAACGGAAGACAGACGTTTTCTCATGCTGAGAGATAAGCAGATGTATGTGTGTGAGAAAATATCATATGGTGTTAAAAAAATAAATGACACAGCGGATGATAAGAGTTCTTATTCTCTGTTTTTATTTAAGAACCATTAGATGAGGCATGTTCGGAACATTCTCTTGCCGTTTACTGTTGCTGTCAGGAACTATTTTTTAGTGGAAGGACAGCATTTAACGACTTGCTTCAAAGTAACATTTGTATAATTTTGGGTTTTTAATAGCATTTTATTGTGTGGTAACCGTTTTATAAAAGCAATAAAAGGTACTCGAGGCACGTGCTGTCGTGAATAAATCACGGCTGAAGGGGTTACAGGCACTCCGCTTAGCGTCGTACCTGTGCGCCCTTCGACCGTGATTTATTCACTTACAACAACATTTTCAGTACCTGTATATATATATATATATATATATATATATATATATATATATATATTAGTGCTGTCAATCGATTAAAAAAATTAACTAATTAATCGCACATTTTTCTCAAATTAATCGCGATTAATTCCACCTAACATTAAAGTTTAAATATACTTTTATATTGGAATTTCACATTCAATCTTCAAATGTACAATGTACTAAAATATTAAAATATTTTTTATACTTCTTTAATGGCATCTTTTTTATGATTGAAGGCCAGCATCACTGATATCAGTACTACTGATGTCTCTATAAAAGTTTTTTTCCCCTGAATATTTAATCATTGACTGTAGCCAGTCAGCATTACAGTATAATTTAGATCTATAAATTTATTATAATTTTATTATAAATTTTATTATAATTTATTAAACTTAACTAATAAATATAAGTGAACTTAAAACAATCATCACATTATAATAAAATGTTATAATAAAATTACATATTTAGCTACTTGTGCCCTTCAGCAGAAATATACAGAAAATGAATACTTACCAAACACTAAATTCTAAATTAAATAAGATAGAAATACAAAAGTTATTGATTTCCAATTTTCTTTAGTTCTTAGTTAATAGACATCACAGCAGCTACACAGTTATTAGCTTATTTGCCTGCTATAGCTTTAAAAGCTGCTGCTGCTTTGTTTAATCAGCCTTGAATCTGACATGCAACTCTCTTTACCTTTTCTGACCCACTTCAGGTCTTAAAGTCTTTACTAATGAGCAGTCGAGTTGAATCGGGTGTTTTAGATGAGGGAGACAGTGTAGGGTACCTCAGGACAGTTTTGAAACCATTTCAGAGACATGTTTCTTAAATGTAATAGCATATATAACATATTGCATGCAATACGCAGTTTTAAGGCAGCTTTAATCGCCTTTTTGGTAACTTCATGCCTTAACTGACGGCATAACTAGGACATTGCATGCACGTAGTTTCTTTCGCTGTTTGATATGAAATGATACAGGCTACAGCGCGCGTGTATTTGAAGAGCGTGCGCTACGAGCACAGTATCTTTCCCGCGCTCGTTTGACTCGCGCCTGGCGAAGTTAGAGCGCGTCTGAAACGTCTCCCGTTTGTTGTGGTCATAAAGACGTTCTGCATCTAAATAAACACAATCCTTCTCAAGAAAAAAGAGAGAGGCAGCAGTTGTGAATGGGGTGGCCAACCCTAGCCCTGCCCCTGCATTAATTGCGTTAAATATTTTGAATGCGTTAATCAGAAAGAATTAATCGCATGCGTTAACGCGCTAATTTTGACACCACTAATATATATATATATATATATATATAATTTTTTTTCCCCCATATATTCCATTTATTTTTTTCTCTTTGCTTTTTTCCATATCAGTAAAAAAAAAAAAATATATATATATATATTTTTTTTTTTTTTTTATTATTATTATTATTCTGCTATATGTATGTATGTATGTATATGTGACCATGGAGCACAAAACCAGTCAGTTTTGTGAAACTGAAATTTATACATCATCTGAAAGCTGAATAAATAATCTTTCCATTGATGTATGGTTTGTGAGGATAGGACAATATTTGGCTGAGATACAACTATTTGAAAATCTGGAATCTGAGGGTGCAAAAAAATCTAAATATTGAGAAAATCACCTTTAAAGTTGTCCAAATGAAGTTCTTAGCAATGCATATTACTAATCAAAAATGAAGTTTTGATATATTTACGGTAGGAAATTTACAAAATATCTTCATGGAACATGATCTTTACTTAATACCCTAATGATTTTTGGCATAAAAAAAGGATAATTTTGACCCATGCAATGTATTTTTAGCTTTTGTTGATGTATAAATCTCAATTTCCAAAAATGAACCCTTATGACTGGTTTTGTGGTCCAGGGTCACATATAATCAGTTACTCCCCACACTGCTTGAATACGAGTGTTACGCTGTGTTTTCAGGTTGCACCTGTTGACAGTGGAGGAGAGAGTTTGCTGGCGTTGCTCCAGGCCTCTCCCAGAAGGAGGCGCATCTGTGCGTTTGACGCCTCCATCAGCAGCAGCCCTGAAGATGAGGAGGTGCTCTCAGTCAACTCCTCAAGATCCTCCATCGAAGATGCTGCTCGAAAGGTCTGTGGAAGTCAAAGCTCAAAATGCTCATGTGTTTAAGACAAGACACCACAGGTGAATAGTGGACATTACCACTTGAAATATTGTTTTTTATTACCATGCATTTAAGGCATTATCTAATTAAATATGCATTATTTTATTAATTTTTATTTTTTTTATTGTATTTATTATTTTATTTTATTTTATTTATTAATCATTTAAGTTTAAAAAATGCATTTAAGGCATTATCTAATTAAATATGCACTATTTTATTGATTTTTATTTTATTTTATTTTATTTATTATTTTATTTTATTTTATTTATTAATCATTTAAGTTTAAAAAATGCATTTAAGGCATTATCTAATTAAATATGCACTATTTTATTGATTTTTATTTTATTTTATTGTATTTATTATTTTATTTTATTTATTAAACATTATTAAACATTAAAAATAAAAAAAAATGCATTTAAGGCACTGTCTAATTAAATATGCACTATTTTATTTATTTATTATTTTATTTTATTTTTTTAAACATTGATATGTTAAAAAAAATGCGTTTAAGTAATTGTCTAATTATATATATGCACTATTTTATTTATTTATTATTTTTATTTCATTTTATTTATTAAACTTTAATCAGTTTGAAAAAATGCATTTAAGGCATTATCTAATTAAATATGCACTAGTTTCCATTTATTTCCAGAACAGAAAGAAAAGATTTAAATGATTTGAGAAATGCAAAAAGGTGGTTAAATTGTGACAAACCTGCAAACAGTGATCACACAGCATATTTGACATGCATAAAAATCATTTTAACCTAAAATCTTGATGTTAAAAAAAGTGCATGGACATATATTTATATTTTATCTTCCCAAATATGTCCGGCATGTGTGATAACTGTGGGCGGAGTCTGAAAGAAGACATGTTGTGGAACCAAAATAACCAAAAAAATATCAAAATAGACCACTGCATGAAAAAATACGGTTTTACCTGTAGTGTCTTGCCTTAAGACAAATTCAAACAAGTTTCTATCGCTTCTATTGTCTTCATTTGTAAGTCGCTTTGGATAAAAGCGTCTGCTAAATGACTAAATGTAAATGTATTCTTGATGGTGATGTGTGTGCTGGGTTTCCAGTGGCGTGTGTCGCGTGTGGTGGAGCCTCAGATGCTCCAGAGTAAAGAGAAAGCCTTCTCCATCGCCACAGCTCTTCCTCGGCCCTGTTACGCCTCTCTGATGAATCAGCTGACCAACAGCGGCCTGAGATCAGACGAGAGACTTCCCTTCAGTCAGAGCCAACACACACCGCTGCACATCGCACAGCAGCTCACCTTACTGGAGCAGGTGAGCAAAAACACACCTGAGATCATGTATGAAACATACTGCACACACTTACACTGCCGGGCTGGAGTTTGGAATTATTATGATTTTTAAATGATGAAAGAAGTCTCTTCTGCTCACCAGGGTTGTGTTTATTTGATCAAATATACATTAAAAAATGTGAAATATTATTACAATTTAGAATATGTGTTTTCTATGTGAATATGTGTTAAACTGTAATTTATTTCTGTGATCAAAGCTGTATTTTCAGCATCATTACTCCAGTCTTCAGTGTCACATGATCTTCAGAAATCATTCTAATATGCTGATTTGCTGCTCAAGAAACATTTCTGATTATTATCAATGTTGAAAACAGTTGTGCTGCACAATATTTTTGTGAAAATGGTCACACACTATGCTTTTATTCAGCAAATATGCATTAAATTGATCAAAAGTGACAGTAAAGTTGTTTATAATGTTACAAAAGATTTTTATTTCAAATAAATGCTGTTCTTTTGAACTTTCTATTCATCTGTGAATTCTGAAAAATAAAATGCATCACAGTTTCCACAAAAATATTGTGCAGCACAACTGTTTTCAACATTGATAATAATCAGAAATGTTTCTTGAGCAGCAAATCAGCATATTAGAATGATTTCTGAAGATCATGTGACACTGAAGACTGGAGTAATGATGCTGAAAATACAGATTTGATCACAGAAATAAATTACAGTTTAACAATTATTCACATGGAAAATAGCTATTTTAAATTGTAATAATATTTCACAATTTTTAATGTATATTTGGATAAATATAGCCTTTGTGAGCAGAAGAGACTTCTTTCAAAAACATAAAAAAAGGTAAGGTAGCATAACTCAAAATACACAAATGTCCTTAATTTCTAATTTTCATTATCATCCTTTCTTTCTTGGTATTTATTTATTTATTTATTTTTTCCTGTATTTTTCTGCTCTGTTCTCACACTGTCGTTCCCTGCTCCAGCTCTAGGTGGAGACACATGATCATCTTATTTTCATGCTGGTCTTGATTCTGGATGTGAAACAGACTTTATATGAGGACAGAATCACTATATCATGTATGTTCATGTCTCATCGTCTGTTATTTATGCAGGAAATATTTCAGGACTGTCATCCGGTTCACTTCTTGAACTCAAGAGCTCACAGAGTGACAGAAAACTCTGGAAACATTTCCAGGTGAGTATCTGCTGTTCCTCACTCATACACTTATAAAACATAGGAATTTATTTCAAACTTGTTTAAGCTTTTTTTCTAATTCTAGTACTTCTAGAAAAAATCACCAAAGGTCTGCTTAAAAAAAAACACTTAAAAATCAAACTGTTAAATTGTGAAAAACTTGCAGAACAGTGACCACACAGCATATTTTACATGCATAAAAATCATTTTCTCCTGCAATCTTGATTTTTAAAAAGGTGCATGGATATTGAGCTTCCCAAATATGTCCAGTATGTGTTAGTGCTGTCAAACGATTAATCGTTTGACAGCACTAGTATGTGTGATAATGTTTGGAGATGTTGTAAATGTGGCTGTGTGTTGTTCAGGTGTGCGTCTCCAGCCTCCTCGCCTCTAGAGGGCAGCAGTCTGTTCCTGAGAGACGCTTCGGGGGCCGATGGGCCCCTGCAGAGACTCCTCAATCACGCAGACTGTGTCGCTAACTGGGTTTCTGCTGAACTCGTCATCTGTGATTCGGTCAAGGTGAGTTTACTGAACATTTACATACACTATATTGCCAAAAGTATTGGGTCGCCCCCTTCTAATGAACAGGTTTGACTACTTTAGTAATTTCTATGAGTACAAATCTTAATGTTTAAGCATATAATGATATTCTAGGGAATTGTGTGCTTCTAATTTTATAGCAACAGTTTGGACAGGACCCTTTTCTTTTCTATTCTATTCTATTCTATTCTATTCTGACAATGCCTCTGTGTATAAGGCAAGGTTCAAAAAGGAAATTATTGATTCAGTCAGTGTGGAAGAACTTGACTTGTCTGCATAAAACCAAGTCCTAATCCCAGTTGAACACCTCTGGTGTGACTGTAAATGCAGAGCTTGAGCCAAAAACTCATCAACAAACTCCAATGACTTGTACATATGGGTACAGTCATTTTAGACACTTCCAAAACTGTTGCAAAAGAGATGGAAATACAATTTTGAAATACATGAATTATGTTCCCATCGTTGTTGCCACAGATTTGGAAGTGCATTTTTCTGTTCTAAAGAAGGGGGTGTCCCAATACTTTTGTCTGTATAGTGTATGTACAAGTCATTGGTGTTTCTATTACATGAATCATATTAATAGTAACAAAACTGCTTCACATCTGTTTGTTTTAATTACTTTAATAATAATTTATTTTGAATTCATAATTGTTATTATCATCATCATCTTTGTTACATGATATCAATAATAAAACTATTTATTTTAATTATTTTAATAATCTGTTTTATTGGTTTTAAACAAATTCTTAATTTTGAATATAATTGTTAATTAATAATAGAAATGTTATATTATTGTTATATTAATCTGTATATCATTAGTAATGTTAATCATAAAAAATGTTTTAATTACTTTAGTAATTTGCATTAATAACCAATTCTATATTAATATAATTTAATATATAATAATGTAATATAACATTATTTAAAAAAAAATAATAATAATAACATTCAAATACATTTAAACTGAATACAACTATATACAGGTTGTGGCTTCAAAACATTTTTGTTTTAGTTGTTATTTTAGTATGATTGATATACTATTATTATTATAGTTTTTGTTGGTATGTGCTATTATTAATGATCTGTTTTAATTTTAATGTGTGTGTGTGTGTGTGTGTGTGTGTGTGTGTGTGTTTGTGTGTTTGTGTGTGTGTGTTTGTGTGTGTGTGTGTTTGTGTGTTTGTGTGTGTGTGTATGATTAAAAACATATTATAACAATAAACAAAATTACAAACAAAAACACAACAAAATTACAAAAACATAAAATTTAAATGAAAAGAAAATATTAACCAATATTAACAGAAACTATAATAATAGTATATCAACGATACTAAAATAATAGCTAAAATAAAAATGTTTTGCAGCCACAACCTTTTTTACTTCCTTAATAAATATATATATATATATATATGTATAACAAGAAAACAACTAACAAATTTACTAAAACATTAAGTAAAATTAAAATGAAAACAGAAAATCAATAAATTCAAATAAAAAATATTAACAAATGCTACAACTGTAATTAAAGCCAAAACCTTTTTTACTTCCATAATGTGAGCAAAAACCTTGCAAAAGCATGTCTGGGGAGAAAACAAAGTAATTATATCATGCATAAAGCACATATTAAGTGCTTTTTACATTGTAACATTAATTTCATACCAATTAATAACATTTCTTATCCTTAATTGTCTGATATGCACATAAATGCACGCTATATATGTACTGTATTTCTGGTTTTTGCAGTGCTGGGTGTGTTTGAATATCCGACTGCGTTTGTGTTTTATTTTTAGGCACAGACGGCTTTACTCACTCGTTTTCTCGCCGTTGGCAAGTTCTGCTACGAGACGAGAAACTTCGCCACAGCCATGCAGATTTTGTCAGGGCTGGAGAATGTGATTGTGAGGCAATTACCGGTAAGAAACCAAACGGGACGTAATGCCTTTCTCTCTAAGTGATAAATTATCCTGCGCTGAGAGAGTCATAACCTCATAAGCTGCACTGTATTTCTTATTTTTGCTGTATCTTATCTGGCGGCTCCAGCAGCTGAAATGTTAATTGCATGTCCGTTAAACTGATTAAACACTAACTCTGTTTAAGAGCATCAAAGGGTTAGAATCGACATGCAGAGTTTTGTGCAGAAACAAAGCAATGTTCGTCATATTTAGGGGGAAATGGAATTGCATGATGGATGTTTCTCATAAGCCATGCTTATTGGGGTTTTAATTAGTTTGCCGGTGTTTCTCTTGTCTCGTGTGGTTTGTGTTGAACGCAGGCGTGGAAGCAGCTCTCGATGAAGGTGTGCGAGGTCCTGGAGGAGCTCAGGGCTGTGCAGGTCAGACAGAGAGAAGAACAAAAACACAATCATGAGGATCTACAGGGTTAACTTCCTTTCATGGTCACATGATGAAAAAATGATTATACCAACCTGACTTTGAGTGGAAGATAAAACTTTATGAATTTATTATTTCAAAACAAATTCTTAAGTGTTGTTATATTAGTAATTATTAAAATATTATTTAAAATAGATTATAAATGTTACGGGGCTGATGAGACGTGAGACGTGCGGATCCATATGCAAAGCTTTATTACAAAACATGGTCATACAGGCAGGGTCGGTACACAGCAAACAGGTATGGCAGAGGCAAGACACAGCAATCCGTGAAGCAAGCGTGGGTCGACGATCGGCGTACAGTATCCAAAGGGGCAAGGCAGAGAGATAATCCAGAAACGAGAGCAATAATCCAAACGAGGTGCGAACACAGTCCAAACGGCAAGGCAAAGGGGAATTCCAGGAAACACAGGCGGGGTCAGACACGGCAAGGAAAACAAGGCAAGGCAAGACTATGACGAGAACTAAGACTAGAACTATGGCAAAGGCTCCGTAAAGCAGCTATCTCTGGGAGAGTGATAAACGCATGCAATACTCGGCCATGATGTAGAGAATGTCCATGGCTTAAGTAGTGTGAGTGTGATTGTGTGATCATTGGAATCAGGTGCATGTCGTCAGTGAAATGGATTGTGGGAAGTGCAGTCCAGTGTGCTGCGTGCTGAGAGAGTCCATGTGGTGAGTGGGTGACCTCTGGTGGTGATTGTCCGGAATAGCATGGACCCGATTCGTGACAATAAAATTATGCAACATTAATAATATTACAAACAAAAATGCTTTATTTTAATTTGTTTTAATTGTTTTAAGCGAATTCCTAATTGTTTCTTATGTTATTATATTAATAGTAATAAAATATCATTTAAAATGTGTTATTATTTGATATATATTTTCTGTAATATGTTATATATTATCTATAATATTAGAAAAAACTGCCTCACAGCTGTTTTAATTATTTTTATAATGTTTTAATTGTTTTAAACTAATTCTTAATAGTTTCTAAAGTTATTATATTAATAATAATCATATTAAAATAGTATATTATGTTATTATATTATATTAGTAATTTATGTTATTATATTATGGTTGCATTATAATATTTATAACATTAATATTAATAACAAAGCTGCTTCACAGCTTGTTTTAATTTTTTAAGTTAAGTCTTAAGTGTTTCAAGTGTAGTTATATTATTATTATTAATAATAATAATAAAATATAGTATATTATTATATTAATATTATTGTGTTATATAATATTTATAACATTTATAATGTTAGTAATAACAAAACTGCTTTGCAGCTATTTGTTTTAATTATCTTGAAATATTTCTTAATTATTATTATTGTTGTTGTTGTTCTTGTTGTTGTTAAAATATTAAATAATGCATTTTAAAACAGAAACTAAAAACATGCTTATCACCACAGAGGTGTGATAAAGTCATTGTTTGTGTTGTTTTGAACAATTAAACACATTCATGCATTTGTCAGATGCTTTTATCCAAAGCAGCTTACATTGCATAATAAGTTTGCATGTTATCAGTTCATGCATTCTTTAAGAATCAAACCCATGACACTAGTGTTGCGAGCACATGCTCTACTGTTTGAGCTACAGGAATTGGTCTCATAGAAGAGAGAAGAGCGATCTTGTTAATGACCTTGTTTCAGGTGTTTCTGAAGAGTGATAATCTGTGTCTGATGGAGGGAGAGAAGGGCAGACAGCGGCCGACTCTCCCAGACGCTCACATCTTGGCTATGCACATCCAGCAGCTGGAGATCGGAGCGTTTACCATGACCAGCGGAGCGTACAAGTGGCCCAAACTCAGGTCTCATGAACACACTTACATTCACATTCATGCATTTAACAGACGCTTCTATCCAAACTCGATGCAACATCTTTAAAGGAATAATTCACCCAAAAAATGAACATGTGCTCACCCTCAGGCCAAGATTAGGATGAGTTTGTTTCTTCATCAGGTTGTGTCTCAGCAATGGATGCTCTGCAGTGAATGGGTGCCGTCAGAATGAGAGTCCAAACAGCTGATAAAAACACCACAATAATCCACACCACTCCAGTCCATCAGTTAACATCTGGAGAAGACAAAAGCTAAAACAAATCCAGCATTAAGACATTTTTAACTAAAATCAAGTCCAAAAATCATAATAAAGCTTCCTCCATTGAAAAAGTGCTCTGGTCTGAATCAGGAGAGAAATCTGCACAGATCAAGCACTGTTTACAAGACAAAACAGCTTTAAACAAATATTTTGATCTGAGAGACAACAGGAGATGCACTTTTTCACTGGAGGAAGCTTTATTATGGATTATGGACTCATATTTTAGTTAAAAACATCTTAATGCTGGATTTGTTTCAGCTTTTATCTTCTCCAGATGTTAACTGATGGACTGGAGTGGTGTGGATTATTGTGATGTTTTTATCAGCTGTTCGGACTCTCATTCTGACGGCACCCATTCACTGCAGAGCATCCATTGCTGAGACACATTTCTACAAATCTGATGAAGAAACAAACTCATCCTAGCGTGTGTGTGTGTGTGTGTGTGTGTGTATGTGAGTGTGTGTGTGTGTGCGTGTGTGTGTGTGTGTGCGCGTGTGTGTGTGTGTGTGTGTGTGTGTGTGTGTGTGTGTGAGAGTGTGTAAGAGTGTGTGTGTGTGTGTGAGTGTGTGTGTGCGTGCGCGTGTGTGTGTGTGAGAGTGTGTAAGAGTGTGTGTGTGTGTGTGTGTGAGAGTGTGTAAGAGTGTGTGTGTGTGTGTGTGAGAGAGAGAGTTTGTGGAGCAGATGGTGTGTGATTGGAGATGTCTGGGGTTTGTGCCAGGAGCGGCAGGTTTGGAGGTGGACACGCAGCTGGTTGTTGTACATCTGTAGCTCACAGCACACTGAATCAGGTCAATCACTGTCACATTCAAATACTTTTCATGTTTATGATTCAATCTGGATTTCTGGAATATTTGTGAACTGAGTTTATAAAATGTTGCATTTATGATAGTTTTCAGTGCAACTACTTGTATTGGTTGTGGCTTTATGTTCAGAATCCTCAGTGTGATTTCAGTGCACTAGTAGGCTACTAGAATTCATACAGTCATTTAAGGCTGTGCAATTAGGGGGGAAATTGAATTGCAATTTTTCTGATAAAAATTTAAAGCGCGATTGCAATTTTACAAAAAGTCCAGGTTTGTTGTACTTGATTATAGGGCTGCATAATTCCAATACTAATATTTATGGCTGTCTTAATTTCTTCATTTTTGAATAAAACTTTTATTTTGATTATAATAAAAATAATAAAAATATTAGTATTATTGTTGTTGATTTAATATTTGTTTATTAAAGAAGACTTTTACAAACATAATAAACACTAAGAAAACATGTAGTTTTGTTTCTCTAAAATATGATTATTTAAATATCATCATTACTACTACTACTACTACTAAATAAAATAAGAAATATTACTATTGAATTATTTCACTGTATTTAAGAAAAATAAGGATTTTTATTTTATAGTAGTATTTTTTTATTTTATAGTTTTATGAATTAAATTTTATAGTACAACTGGCTTAATTTCTTTATTTTCAAATGTTTAACATTGAACTTTTATTTTGACAATAATAATAACTATAATTATTATTGTTATTGTTATTATTATTTATTAACATTTATTTACTAATAAAAATTCTACAAACATAAACTCTATAAAAATGGATTTTAATTCTTCTAAAATATAATTATTAAAATATTACTGTTGTTGTTGTTGTTGTTGTTATTATTATTACTATTACTAAATAAAAGTATTAAAGAAAATAAGAAATATTACTACTGTATTGTTTCACTGTATTTAAGAAAAATTATTTTATTTTATAGTACAACTGTAAAATTATAATACTAATATTTATGGCTGTCTTAATTTCTTAATTTTCAAATGTTTAACCATTGAACTTTTATTTTGACTATAATAATAGCAATAATAATAATTATTATTACTTTTGTTATTTATTTTATATTTATTTAGTGAAGAAAACTTTTATTATTATGATTACTACTACGAAATAAAACTATTAAACACAAGAAATATTACTAGTGTATTATTTCACTGTTTTTAAGATAAATGAATCTATTTTATAGTACAACTGTAAAATTGCATTGACAGTCAAATTTGCTTCATTTTTAAACAATGAACAGACAGTTTATAAGCAGTTCTCATTACAAGCAACTGGAATTCGGATGCAGATATGAGTTTGTTTACTGTGAACCGAGTCGATTTGAGACTGAAAACACTGTATCATGAGCAGCACACACAGTGCTACACTTCACTCTGGAACCACAGAGATTACATTTATTTGTGAGCCTGGAGCACAAAAGCAGTCTTAAGTCGCTGGGGTATATTTGTAGCAATAGCCAAAAATACATTGTATGGGTCAGAATCATCCATTTTTCTTTTATGTCAAAAATCATTAGGATATTAAGTAAAGATCATGTTCCATGAAGATATTTTGTAAATTACCTACCGTAAATATATCAAAACTTCATTTTTGATTAGTAATATGCATTGCTAAGAACTTCATTTGGACAACTTTAAAGGTGATTTTCTCAATATTTAGAATTTTTTGGCACCCTCAGATTCCAGATTTTCAAATAGTTGTATCTCAGCCAAATATTGTCCTATCCTAACCAACCATACATCAATGGAAAGCTTATTTATTCAGCTGATATATATGGTCCAGGGTCACATATAACTTTGTGATCTGATAATATTTTGATTAATCGTGCAGCCTTTCAAACACCACTCATATCGCAGAATGCACAAGTGCTTTTCTTTCATTATTGGCATCTAAAGCCAAACTGAAGTGTTGATTCTCATCTGTTTTTCTCCTCTCAGGAATATTGCGCGTGTGGTCAGTCAGGTCCATGCTTTTCAGGAGCGTCTCTATTCCTTCCCTCCTGACCTTGAGCTGCAGTCGTACCTGCGTGGGCGAATCTCTCGCTTCGGCAGGAGTGACGTCCCTCTCCTCGCCTCCGAAAACCACGCCAACTTCAGCCAGACGCCCAGCGAGAAGCACTCGCGACGAATCCACGAAACACTGCGCCGCGTCAAAGCCTCTTTCCAGTGAGCAAACCAGACTCCAGACGTCTCCATCTGAGCTCTGAGGAATCTGGAGTCTGTGCCAGAAAACATCATCGTTTTCCTGAAAACCCAGGTTAAAAACAAGTGCACTTCTATAATGTGTATATTTTTGCAATGCTGCATTAATGTGCATTAATGTACTAAACATGATTCTTTAGTACTTCTCAACCCATTTAATCCCACCAGTCACAATAGTGACCGTATAAAAGGTTTTCATTTGTAAAGCTCTAAAAAACTTACTGACTGATGTTTTAGTGCACATTTACATTTAGTCATTTAGCAGACGCTTTTATCCAAAGTGAGGACAATAGAAGCAATCAGAACCAACAAAAGAACAATAACATGCAAGTGCTATGACAAGTCTCGGTTAGCTTAACGCAGTACATGTAACAAGGTTTTTTATGAAAGAAAACAAGTAGAATAGAAAAAAAAGCTAGTGTTAAAGAGTCAGATATATAGAAAGAAGACCAATAGATACAAAGAAGACAGATAAAATAGAATTAGAATAGAGAGTGCTAGAGTTAGAGGGTCAAATAAGTCACTTCCTGCAAATATGTGACCCTGGACCACAAAACCAGTCATAAGTGTCAATTTTTCGAAATTGAGATTTCTACATCATCTGAAAGCTGAATAAATAATCTTTCCATTGATGTATGGTTTGTTAGGATAGGACAATATTTGAAAATCTGGAATCTGAGGGAGCAAAAAAATCCAAATATTGAGAAAATCACCTTTAAAGTTGTCCAAATGAAGTTCTTAGCAATGCATATTACTAATCAAAAATGAAGTTTTGATATATTTATGATAGGAAATTTACAAAATATCTTCATTGAACATGATCTTTACTTAATATCCTAATGATTTTTGGCATTAAATAAAAATGGATAATTTTGACCCATACAATGTATTTTTGGCTATTGCTACAAATATACCCCAGCGACTTCAGACTGCTTTTGTGCTCCAGGGTCACATATGGAAAAAATAAAGGGTCTCAATTCATGTACAGTTTCACATGATTAATGCAGTTTATTTTCTGAGTGCACCTTGAGAAGATGACGGCTGCATCAAAGCTCTGAAACGAAAGGATAGTAAAGTATGTTAGCAGAAAGATTTTTGGTGCATATTATCTTTAGGGTGTCTAGTATTAATATATGAATTCACATATATTCAGTTTTGTTGAGTGTGGTCATAGAATGAGTAAATATCTTGATGGTCACAATAGTGACCGCTGGGATAACAGTGAACTTAGGTATACAATAAATCCAGTTGCAGTTGCTATTGAAAATTACACTAAAATGTTGCAATGACAAAATATATGTAGTAAATAATTTACAGTATTGATGTTGTAATACTGGTAGCACTAATATAGAAATTTTATGATATATGTTACAAAAAAGTAACAATTTTGAAATATATTGATGGTTGTATTTTTTGTCTTTTATCTCAGTGTTCCTATCAGTGTTGTATAAGGGTTTTTTATGCATAATAGTAACCCTAGAATGTGATCAAACAGTTTAAAATATCTGGGATAAGATGCATAATAATTTTTATGACTGCAGATATATGTTACTACGACGGCGTTTTAGTGCCTCGTTAAAAAATAAAAAAATCTAAGATTACGAGATTAAAGTCGTAATATTTTGAGAATAAAGTCGAAATTATGAGAATAAAGTCGAAATTATGAGAATAAAGTCGAAATGTTTCAAGAATAAAGTCGAAATGTTTCGAGAATAAAGTCGAAATACTACGAGAATAAAGTCGAAATGTTTCGAGAAAAAAGTCGAAATGTTTCGAGAATAAAGTTGAAATATTACGAGAATAAAGTCAAAATGTTTCGAGAATAAAGTCGAAATGTTTCGAGAAAAAAGTCGAAATATTACGAGAATAAAGTCGAAATGTTTCGAGAATAAAGTCGAAATGTTTCGAGAATAAAGTCGAAATATTACGAGAATAAAGTCGAAATACTACGAGAATAAAGTCGAAATATTACGAGAATAAAGTCGAAATGTTTCGAGAATTTAAATCGTAGAAATTAAAGTTATAATATTTTGAGAGTATAGCCTATATTGCGCATGCAAACAGCCCGGATTGAGAGCACCGGGAGAAGTGGCCAGGCCACCGGGATTGATTTGAATATTGTTGCGTCCGAGCGGCCGCTTCATCTTACTGGGATGCGGAAGAGTCAATTTTAAGGACTCGCGGAAACAGCTTAACATCAAAAATATGATATTTATTAACAGACTGAACAGGAACAAGAACAACTGTTTATCTTAACATCAGCTCACACTCAATCGACATTCCTTTGGGGGGCGCTGTAGTTCTCTTATTTAACCCTTTTTTAATACACTACAAATATATGTGGGATTATTAGCAGAAATCATACCATGTGTCATACTTGCGGGGACAGTCACAGTATGCTTGGAAATAATATTTCATGTCTTCCATTGCATTCGTTATTTATAGTGCGCCAGCCACCCAATAGCAATAGCTTAAGCTTTGTGCTTTTAATATAAAACAAAGTCTCAGCTTTCAAAATCAGTGTCAGTTTTATAACGAAATACAAATTATAAATGTGTTTTTACTCTTTATTTCATGTTTATAGCAAGATATAAAAGTGAAGGAACATCATAATCCATGAAAAAAAAAAACAGTTTAGCCTAATTTAGAATGAAAATAATGTCTTGTAGTTCGTTATTGTAATCGGAAAGCTGATTGACTCACATGCCACTTGACAAACACATTATTGCAATATAGCCTACATATTGTTTGTATTTCGCTATAAAACTGACATATTTTGAAAACTGAGACTTTGGAATATCTCCCGGTGCTCCCAATCCGGGCCATTTGCACGCGCAAAAGGCTAGAATAGCCTATCTCAAAATATTATAACTATAATCTTTATTCTGGAAACATTTCGACTTTAATCTCGAAACATTTCGACTTTATTCTCTTAACATTTCGACATTAATCTCGTAATATTTCGACTTTATTCTCGGAATATTTCGACTTTTTTCTCGAAATATTTCGACTTTATTCTCGTAGTATTTCGACTTTATTCTCATAATTTCGACTTTATTCTCGAAATATTACGACTTTAATCTCGTAATCTTAGATTTTTTTTATTTTTTAACGAGGCACTAAAACGCCATCATAATGTTACAAATATGCGAGTATACACATTATCCCACCGGTCACAGTTGTGACCAACCATAAAACACAATTTTTCACACACTTTTCCAAAAATAATAATAATTATTGATTATTTTAAAGGGTTACTAATGACACATCATTTGGATATTTTCATGTCTGGAAAAAATTTGGGATTAAGATTAATTTATGCAGTTTTTGCACTTTTAACTTATCTCTGTATATAAATAATGTATTTAGTCACCACTTGTAGTACACTTACTAGTGTATGAAAGATGGGTTCAAGTGTACTACAAGTGGTAACTGAATACATTTTTATAGTACGTTAAAAGCGCACTTTTGGCGTCCCAAAATAGCACAGTTGAGTACACTTAGATGATATTCAGTTTATCTGAAGAAGTGCTAAAGAATCCTTTTTAGTATATTAAGTATAAAATTAGTCCGTGAAAATAGAGCACTTTAAGTATATTATAAAAGTGCACTTTTTTTTCACCTGGGAGTATTGTGAAAGCACAAGACGTGGGAGGTTTAACTGGTGATTTTCCTGATTTTAGGATGTGGAGGTGTTTTCTCATCTTTAACTTCAGTATCACACGCTTCTTCAAGCAGCCTTAGCCCGTTTCGCTTTGATGGATGCTTTTCTTCGAAGAAAAAAGACTTTGTGTTTATGTTTTTGACAGCTACACAACCAAATAATGCAGTCTGGATATTTATAGATTTATTGATAATGGTTGAGAAATTATTAATTGTATTAATGCATTTTAAATAAGATTCAACCATTTGAGGTAATGCATTATAAACTCCTCCAGTAAAGAGACAAGATATACTTTTAATAATAGATTAAATGCAGTATATTTCTACACCTAATCTTAGGAAATTGTGACATACTTTTGCATACATTTAAATATTTTAACTTGTTGCATTTCTCCATTTTTGTAGTGCACTTTAAATTGGGACACTTTTATTTCACTGTTTTAAAGTTCAAGAATTGAACTCAAAATTGATTGATTTCTGATCTGTTCTCAGTTGCATTATCAATAAGATTTGCCTAAAAACAGGTTGTTCCCAAACCTTTATGAGTTTCTGTCTTGTGTTGAATGCATTTTGAAGTATGTTGGTAACCAAACAGCTGTTGGACCTCATAGACTTCTATAGTATGGAAGAAATGCTATGAAAGTCAATGGGTACCGTCAACTGTTTGGTTACCAACATTCTTCAAGATATCTTCTTTTGTGTTCAATAAAAGAAAGAAATTCAGGTTTTTCAGGTTTCAGTCTATAAATAATTGAAATCAGTTAATTTACATGTTTTACATCTGCAGGATTATAACTTATATAGGTGTTAATGGCCCATTAATCAGGTTTAGAACTAATAAATTGCATTGTATTGAATGAAAGCTTCTCATTTTAATGCAGTGTGATTTTCAGGTGTGCCGAATACATTTCCAGACATTCGCCATCTTCACCTTTGACCTGTGTGTTTATTGAACTGTGATGTACTAACAACCATCGTTTATTGAGATTGTATTTTTCAGCCTTTGAATCTGATGGCTCGTCCGCTTATGATAAAGTGTCCATCAAGTCAACATCTCAGAGGAATCAGTAGGTCATCTGGGTATTGCTCGGTTACTACACGTCATCAAATGTTTGGAATAATTATGATTTTTTTCATGTTTTTGAAGGAAGTCTCTTCTGCTCACCAGGGGTTTATTTATTTGGTCAAAAATACAGTAAAAATAGTGAAATAGTTTTACAATTTGAAATAGCTGTTTTCTATGTGAATATATGTTAAACTGTAATTTATTTCTGTGATCAAAGCTGTATTTTCAGCATCATTACTCCAGTCTTCAGTGTCACATGATCTTCAGAAATCATTCTAATATGCTGATTTGCTGCTCAAGAAACATTTCTGATTATTATCAATGTTGAAAACAGTTGTGCTGCCCAATCATTTTGTGGAAACTGACGGGCATTTTATTTTTCAGGATTCACAGATGAATAGAAAGTTCAAAAGAACAGCATTTATTTGAAATAGAAATCTTTTGTAACATTATAAATGTCTTTACTTTTGATTGATTTAATGCATCCTTATAGAATAAATGTATTAGTATTTTTGTCTCTTTTTTTAATAAAACTTTTTAATAAAAGTGTATCACAGTTTCCACAAAAATATTGGGCAGCACAACTGTTTTCAACATTGCTAATAATCAGAAATATTTCTCTAGCAGCAAATCAGTATATTATTATGATTTCTGAAGGATCATGTGACACTGAAGACTGGAGTAATGATGCTGAAAATACAGCTTTGATCACAGAAATAAATTACAGTTTAACAGGTATTCACATAGAAAACAGTGATTTTAAACTGTAATAAAATTTCACAATTTTTTACTGTATTTTTGATCAAATAATGCAGTCTTTGTGAGCTGAAGAGCCTTTGAAAATATTTAAAAAATCGTAGTCATTACAAACTTTTGTGCTGTTGTGTAAGTTGTAGAATTATGCAAAAAAAATGTATGCATCATTAAACTGTAAACAAAATATCTGTGCTTCTGACATGTCAGTAACTGGATATGAACCTTTTTATACAACAAAAAGCACTCATAATCGTTCGTATTTTGTTCAGTAACACAGCAGCAGGCTTTCTTCACGTGATTATTGCTTTAAAAGTTTCCTTTAAAACCATCCAAGTGTTCGCTGATCTGATGACTATCAATTAAACGAGATTAATTTGCTTTAAGATCCACACAGAACTGCTGGCTGTTCTTGGATGTCATCATATCATATCATATCATATGCGAATTAAATAATGCAGTTTTTTTCGGAGTTTCACGCAGAGGCGAGGAAAGGCGAGCATCGGATCCTCTTTGTTCCGCGGCGGATCAAAGCGCTTCAGATAAAGGCTTTAATTGCGAGTCAAAGAGCTCGAGCTCCTGCACTATAGATCACTGATAAGGGAAACAGTCAACATGCCGTTATCATCATTGTCCAGTTAAACGATCCTTTCAAAGGCTCTGTCTCTCATCCACAGACATTCAAATAATCCGATAACACCAAATCTCTGATTAACTGCAGACCTCTGGGCCAAAGCCGCCTCACATGCCATTATTTCGCATTTATCAGCAATACTATTCAATCGCAGTCTGTGTTTTATCATGAAACCTCAAATAAACATGCACTTACATGAAGACTTTTGAACTGAGTCGTTGTATTTCCATCCAAAACGACCCTTTGGCATGTAATAATTTGTATTTTTAATGTATTTATTTAAAAAAGAAATTGCCAAACCATCATATATGCATGTAAAAATGTAAAGACTAACTATTTAAACTTAGTGATTTCCAGATTCAGCTTTATTGGTCTGGTAAAATAAAGCTTTACAACGTCATAGCATGCGTAACTTTAAACATGCATAAGCCAACATGTACATTTATGCATATGCATGATTAAAATATTATATATATATATATATATATATATATATATATATATATATATATATATAATTTTATTTATTTATTTAAGAATCAATGCAAGTAAATTGGTGCACAGTTTTAGGTTGGTGCAGTGAGATGTTTTCACTGTCTCTAGTAGTTTTGTTGAGTCAGTGGATCAGGCTTAAGCTTGTCTGGGTGTGAATTTGCATTTGAACTGCTGCTCAATCAAAGTTAATTGTGTTGCTACTGTAATCCCTTTGATCGTGATGTTTGCCGACCGCGCCAAACGCTGCTGTGATGGACAGTGGCGCCAGAGACTCAGCATGTGTTAATACACCACCATTTGAACTACAGTCAAATCACCTAAGTGTGTGTGGAGACACTACTGTACAGAATCACAGACTGCAGACTGATTTTTCTGATCGCTGGATTGATCATTTTCCCACTGATGTCTCAGTAACATGACAGAATCAGACTGAAAACACAAAAAGGTGTTGTAGAAAAAATTATTGGCTATAGTTTTTGTTTTTATAAAGTTCTGACCATTTGACTTTTTTTAAAGTAACTTTGTTGTATCATATAATTAATTGTTTAATAAAATACTGATACGAGAATAAATGAAAAAGTATGAAAGTCTGAAGCCAAAAGTCAAATTTAAGTCAAGGTTTTATTAGCGGGAAAAGGTTCAAAAATGGTAAAAATTGCTTAAAAATGTAAAACATTTTAAAAGCTTTACTGGTCATTTAAAGTTTGCTGTAAACTAATATTGTGAAGTATGATTACAATTCCAAATAACTGTTTTCTGTGTGAATATCTGTTAAAATATAATTGATTGCTGTGACCAAAGCTGAATTTTCAGCATCATTACTCCAGTCTTCAGTGTCACATGATCCTTCAGAAATCATTCTAATATGCTTTTTTGCTGCTTATAAAACATTTCTGATTATTATCAATGATAAAAACAGTTGTGTTTTGTGGAAACCGTGGATATATAAGAAATTAATGCATATTTCGCAAGATATTTGTTGTAAAGTGAGTCAAATACAAGGATTTGTTATCAGGAATATGTTGACAATTGGTGTAAAATATTTAAAAAGTTTTATTATTCATTCAAGGTTGTTGTTTTTAAGTTCCATGGCTTTAAGCTTTAAATTCCCATTATTAACGCTGCAGTTTTCGCCATAAATGCGCCACTGGTATCCAGTTGTTCTGACACTCCATTTGTGTTTGAAGAGGATTCAGACAGCTGGATGAGCCAGAGGTTCTCCCAGACAAGCTGGCGCCAGGCTTTCACACAATCACAGGATATGTAAAGACTTCAATAACGACACGTTAGGCCTAATGATTGAGAATCGATCAGGCGTTAACTCCTCCATGCATATGTTAATGTGATGCGGCACGAGGCTATATATATTCAGGCCGCTTCTGAAGGCCTAGCAAACAGCCTTGGATTGTACTTGGATAGATTGACTTCCTCAGACAGACAGAAAGCAATCATGGTGAAGAAATTTTCTGTGGACTGGCTTGCCCAAAGCTTTCACGATTCGGCGCCTCAAGACGTTCTGGAGCCGGAGAAAAAGACGCACAGACCGCATGTAGCGTGTGTGGTTCAACCACCACCTCCAGCATCGTACGAAAAGGTTTATTTTCAGCCAATACCAAAGGTTACCAAAGTTGAACAGAAACCAGAGACCATTAAAGAAAAGGAGATCCCAACTCCGGTTACGCCAAGAAATTGCTCCTCTCCAAGCTGTAAGTATGCGCTTCAATGCATTTTCGATGAACTTCTATTAATGTAAGCGGCAATAGACCGCGTTTTAATGTCATATTTCATATTCAGTTTCAGAAAACAGCGGGTATTCATCCGGTTATGAAAGCGAAGCGGCCGTATCTGAATGCGCATCCATTGAAGATGGAAACGAGACGGAAAAAGACGCCGCGACGCGCAGAATCAGAACCAAATTCACACCGGAACAGATCGACAAACTCGAGAAAATCTTCAACAAGCACAAATACTTGGACGCTGGAGAAAGAGTGAAAACAGCTTTGAAACTCAATCTGTCAGAAACTCAGGTGAGAAGCGCTCTTTAAACGTTATTCTCTTCACCCAATGACTTTATTTAGCTTACATTTTGCGAATTGTTTTCTCGAAATACATTACTGAGATTAAAAATCTTCCTTTTATACACTGAAAATACTGGTAAATTTCACAAAAAGTCAAGGAATTGGCAAATAACACTTGAATAAAATAGTGTTGTATTGTAACACATGCTCCAACAATCGTAGGCTATTTGAAAAGATTCGAAAAGTAACATTTTGAAAAATAGCTCATTAAACTGTATTCTATTCACTCGATGACTTTATTTACATTTAGCGAATTATTTTCTAGAAGCGCATTAATGAGATTATAAAACTTGCTTTTATGCCCTGAAAATACTAGTAAATTTCACTAAAAGTCAAGGAATTGGCAAATAACACCTGAGTGAAATAGTGTCATATTGTAACACATGCTCCAACACTCTTATTTGAAAAGATTCGAAAAGTAACATTTTGAAAAACGGAAGGAATTTTAAATGTATCTTTTTGTTCTTCAGGTCAGAACTTGGTTCCAGAACCGCAGGATGAAGCTGAAGCGCGAAGTTCAGGAGATGCGCGCTGACTATCTGCTGCCTCAGATGGTTGTTCCGCACGTGCTTCCGGTTCAGTACCACTGCTATGACAGACAGCGACTTCCGTTTCCGCCTCACTGCGCGCTGATGCATCAGATGATGCCGCATCAGCCGCTTGTTCCTCCTCCTCATCCCCTCACGATGCAAAGGCAGCATTACTACTGAAGACAAACACATTCAGAGACTCCTTCCTTTATAAAACACTTACATCACAATTCTGTGTGCAATATCTGTACAGTCATGCTTTTTGTATAAAAATAGTGTTTAATTAAAAAGAAGAGTTTATTTATTATCAGAAATAAAGTATGTTTTATGCTTAAGTTTGCTTCACTGGTGATTTGTCCGTGTTCAAGTTGAACTTTGCAGGCTTAAAGAAGTGAATGGATCTGAAATATTTGCTGTTCAAATGCATGTAATCTCAATCAGTTTCCTTTGAAGTTAAGAGATACTGTGACATGCACTCAAATGAGTGACTTTATTTAGCCTTTATTCAGGAATTCAGTGTTCATTTCACATACTTTATATAACTTCAAGTAAATTATTGATCATCTGCAACCAAACGGCGTCAATGCAATGAAATTTTATTATCTGACAATTATGTATCTGTGTAATATTTATCTAAGGTCAGCAAATAATTTTAAGTCAGTCAATAAATCAATAAATAAATATAAAAACATACATCATCAATATACACATTTATTTATTTATTTATGTAACCAACTTATTTCATCACGTAGGGTACTACATTGAGTTTAAATAATATGTAAATAATTATTTTCTTTCTTTTTTCAGCTCTTTTTAAACGCAGTTCAGGTTTGAAAACAAGTGAAAAGCAAAAGCTGTTGATAGTTTTATGCATTTTTCTGCATGAAAAAGCATAGCATAAAAAAATCTTAAAAATAAAGGTTCAAATTGCATCTAAACAGGATTTGCGTCCTTAAACTATAGGTAAAAAAATAGTGCTATCAAACGATTAATCGCGATTAATCGCATCCAAAATAAAAGTTTTTCTTTACATAATATATGTGTGTGTACAGTGCATATTTATTATGTATATATAAATACAAACACATGCATATATTTATTTTGAAAAATTACATGTATATACATTTATATATTTATATTCTTATATTTTATATTATATTTATAAGTATATTTAATATATAAACAACATATTTTTCTTAAATATATACATGAATGTTTGTATTTATATATACAAAATTAATATACACAGTACACACACATATATTATGTAAACAAAACTTTTATTTTGAATGCGATTAATCGTTTGACAGCACTAGTAAAAATATGTTAGATCTGTCTTCCTTGTTTGAAAACCCGCGCAGAAACCTATCAAAACTTAATCCAAAAAATCCAAAGATATGGTTCATTTTTAGATAGATTAGGTTTTCGCCATTTGTGCACACACGGAGAAGGAGGTTGGCATACAGACCTGCAATGAAACAAGTGAGATGTAGCCTATTTAAATCAAATGTAGGCGCCAAAGAAACCCTAAACACACCTGCCAGACCACTGATCCGCGGTCTCACACTGCGCTTTCATATGCGCAACCCG
Source organism: Tor tambroides (assembly GCA_021397915.2). Classification (NCBI taxonomy): domain Eukaryota; kingdom Metazoa; phylum Chordata; class Actinopteri; order Cypriniformes; family Cyprinidae; genus Tor; species Tor tambroides. Next base: position 27,194 of record JAFVLL020018839.1, read on the forward strand.
CGCGCTTCAAACACGCCTAACGAGCAGATCATGGGCAACAATTAGTCCTAATTAAGTCGCCCATTTATGAGTTTACACTCTTCACATAATCCCAACAGACTGGCTCCAGCATGTCTGGGTGGTGTGTGTGTGTTGTCTTATACAGTAGAGATGTGACAGAGTATCGATCACCCTCTAATATCAATCCCATGATAACATTAAGACTAACTAGCACTGGTTACTGAAGGCCAATCGAGATTAATAACTCATAATCATTTTGCAAAATCAGTCATGCAGGTTTTATAGAGGTGGTGATTTCATCATTAAAGTAAAAATAATAAATACACACACACACACACACACACATATATATATATATATATATATATATATCTTGATGTTGCATTGTGGCTTCTTCAGATGAGTATTTTGGTTTCTAGATTCGTTAAATCATCAGTAAATAAATAAGAAAATAATTTATGCATTTATTTATTTATTTGAACACTTGCAACATTGTATGATACTATTTATTTATTTATTTATTTGTTTGTTTGAACATGTAATACAATATTATATGATACTATTTATTTATTTATTTAGGTATATATGTTCTTCAGATGAGTATTTTGGTTTCTGGAATCAGCAAATCAACGTAAGTAAATAATAAATGTATTTAGAGCTTGATATTACATTCTGGGTTCTTTAGATGAGTATTTTGTTTCTCTATTTCTTAACTCTATTTATTTATTTATTTATTTATTTATGCTGAATTCTAGATTTTTCAGATGAGTATTTTGTAGAGTATCTGAATTCATTAAATTATATATATATATATATATATATATATATATATATATATTCCTATGAACTAAAATATTTTGTGGAACTTACAAAATACTTCAACATAAGACTATATGTTTTTTAATAAAACTGAACGTGTGCATGGAATTTATCTCATTTGTTTTAAATTTCATTTCATCTAACATCTAATTTTTATCTTCAACTCATCACATTCCTTCAGTATTTCTCCATCTATATTCTCAAAATACTTGCAACTATCCACAGGTAGATTTATAATTCAGCATCTCACGCGACTCACAGGAGTTTGTGAGGCGCCAGAGACGCATTTCAATGTTTGCCATCAGACATCAAACGCTTTTCCTTCAATGACAGGAGAAACTCCCTCTAGCTGCTAACCCATAACCTGAACATGCATTTAATGCAATAAACAAGGCGTGCTGAATTTACACAGACGTTAAAACTTGCGCATAATAGGGATCAAGAGTTAATCCGACTGTAAGTAAAACAATGATCCTCTCTTTCATCTTCACATTATCGGCCGATAAGTGATGGTTTGTCTTGAATGGGTGATGTTGCTCTCCTTCAATTGATTGTATCAATGCATTGATGACTCTTCTCAGGTACTTGAGGTGAACACACGAGGTGCTCAGACTCGCTGGCGCCTGGATATCACAGATACACGTGTGAACAAGCCCATTGCGCCATCTATTAACTTTAATTACAGGGTTATAATTCCGCCGAGAGTCGCTTTACTCATGCAAACGAGCGGAGAGCTCCTATAAAGTCAAGACACCGAGAAACAGCTGAAGCAAATTATTAGGAAACAACAACAAGTATTAAAGGTAAAACAACAACAATTTTATTTATGAAATGTAGTGCAGTAAAAAGTACAATATTATGCTTTGGAATGTAGTGAAGTAAAGTTTTCCAAAGAAAAACACTGATAAAGTAAAAATACTTTTTAAATGTACTTGATTAAAGTAAAAGTACTTCTGTCCACCTCTGATTATGACTGTATAGTTGTATCTGTCTGTTGTATCCCGTGTTTTATTGACAAATGGTAAATGTGTAATGTAAATAAAATTGTTGTGACTGTTTACATTGAAAAACCCATACCCTAATACCCTTTTTTCCCTATATTTTGTGTTTGTGTTGATATGTTGTAGTGTCTTTCTATTGTTTGTAAAATGCATGTTGAAATCACACTGAAACTGAATTTCCCCAAGGGGAAAAATAAAGTACTACCAGGCCTACTATATGCAATAATAGCAATATTATTACCCAATATATAATTTAATCATGACAATAAAAAATTCCCAATGCCTTTCGCGTCTGCATATTGTGGTTTTAATTGTTATTTTGGATTTGTAATGGGTCTAACAGGTTGTTTCTCTCTCCTCAGACAGCTGTGGTTACTCCTCGGCCTCAGAGAGTGATGAGAGTGAAGGGGAATCTGGGCCAAGTTCAGCTCAGATCAGATCTGGCGTCTGGAGAAAACCTTCAGCAAACACAAGTACCTCGGTGTGACTCAAAGACGGAGGATAGCGGAGAAGCTGCAGCTGTCTGAAACAGGTGTGTGTGTGTGTGTGTGTGTGTGTGTGTGTGT
>JAFVLL020018840.1:0-64881 GCA_021397915.2 Tor tambroides
CCATCTCAGACTTCTTGCTCTGGGCTGCCTTGCCGTCGGTCTGGGAGGCAGTCTTTTTTTCTCCACTGGAAGACATGGTGCCTGAGGTAAAATGAATAATAGAAAATTAAAAGAAAGAATATTCATATAACTGTATTATAGCTCAGAAATGAGAGATTCAGAGAAACGAATAAAGAAATGGCAGGGCAGACCACTATGATATATTTGATGCTGGAAGAGAGGGATGAAGTGTTTCAGGAGATTAAAAATACAAAAAACATAGGTTTGGAATGGATGTAAGGGGTCTTTGGGGGAAACAGTTTTAAAGTGGTAGGGACAAAGGGAAGTGTGGGGTGTTGGTGTTGATGCAAATCAAAACTTCTTCCCTCTTATACTCTCCAAGCTGTTAGGTTAAAGTTTAATGTGTATGTGTGAGTAGATATTCTGCTGTCTTACCTGTGTGTTCAGTGAGTGTGTGTCCGTACCCAGGGATCACTCTGAGAGTGTTTGCGTCTGGCCATACCCGCAGCTCTTATACCCTGGCGCTGAGTCTGTGAGGATTACACTGAAACAATGAAACATGCCGTGTTCAGCACACTCACAGAAAAGAAGCCCCTCATCATCAGCACAGAGTGAGAAAGAGAGTATATGTGAGAGACAGAGAGAAAAATAATTCAGCAACCGAATTTCAACTTCAAACATATCACCACACAAACTTGGGCATTCAAGCCTAATACATAAACAATATGGGGAACAACAATCTATCTTTAGAGAGACTGAAATTGAACTAATAACTGAAGGTGATCAATTTTCATAGCACTTTATCAATGATTTAACAGTGGTTTACACAATTTTTATTGTTTTCAGTACATTTTGGTCTAAGGATGCATCACATATGTACTAGAGGGGACCAAAAAAATAAAATAAATAAAAGTGTCTTATACTGTATTCATGCACAAAATATGATTGTTCTACAAATCATTATATAAATGAATAAGAGTAAATAATAATAATAATCATAACAACATGCAAAAACCTAAAATAAATACAATATAAATGTATAAAAACATTGCGCAACAGAAAACATTAGTGAGCAATCATCTGTTAATTTCACATGAATATTGGGTGAACATGTTCCCCTTAGGGTCAGTTATGGGTTCGGCCATGTTTCGGGTGCATATTTATAAAGTAAAGCAAGATTTTCATTCTGATACCTTACACATTCAAGGCAAGAGGGGATGATTTTAAAAGAACTGAAACTAAATGTAGATATATTCAGAAGTGGTTGGTCAACATATGTTTATTTAATCACACAATTGTAACAATCTTTGGTCTCCCCAGTCTTAAATCTTACATCCTTGCAGCTAAAATGGTAACTTGCATGAAAACTGAACTTTCCTCACTGCAGCCACAGCAGCTCAAACACACTCAGCTGGTGCAAGTTCACTCAGCTAATCCTAGTATTTTGCGCTCATTGTGAGCAGGAGTGCTGACCTGCGCGAACATACTGGGACCAAACCCTTTGTGTTCCCTGCTTTCACCCACTGGCACTTGCCAGTGAATGGGCTCACAACAGCCATGTGGCACTTCTATAGTATGTGCTGAGCTGGCGACCCTGAAGTCTGTCCCGCGAGCCCATCAGAACGCACTTCACGCGCACCGTGCGCGCATGCGACGGCCGGTATAAAACCGAAGCGCCAGGTTCTCTCAAAGCTCCACGCGAAACCGGCGTTAAGGCGCGTGCCACACTCGAGCTCAGTGACTAAAACGGTAAGATCCCACATTACATCTCACGGAGCTCATGGCACAATTATACATTTATTATAGTCTACTTTACAAACATCTTCTCTGGCCACTTTATGCGAATTGTTTTGATTTATTTACATCTAACAATTGTGTTATAGCTATTTTATTAATAAAATAACGAATTCATCTAATACATCGATTATTATATGTTTTAAGTCACTTTTTTAAATCTGTAATAATGATAAAGAACACAGTTTACTTATAATACGTTGTTTTGTTTTGTTTACTACTACCATATGAGTGTTATTTATCAGACTTCATTTTACAGTTTGCATCTAATATCATTGATATTTTTTTATGTTCTGTTTTTTTTTTAAATTTTTTATTTATTTATTTATTTTTTTAGATAAAGATGTATAGGTTCACTCGATCCGCCATGATGCAGCCCATGATCAACTATGGCATGGGAATGGCTCCTTTCTTCAGGGTAAACTGCCATTACACACACACACACACACACACACACACACACACACACGTCTGGTTTGCTATCCTTGTGTGGACTCTCCATAGGCGTAATGGTTTTTCTACTGTACAGACCGTATTTTCTATTGCCCTACACCAGCCCTACACCTAAACCTACCCCTTACAGGAAACTTTCTGCATTTTTAGATTTTAAAAAAACTTCATTCTGTGTGATTTATAAGCTTGTTTACCCGTGGGGACCTCAATTTAGGTCCCCACCGTGACACAAGTCCCCATGAGTCTGTGTGTATTCAGGTTTAAGTACCCACCAGAATAGAAAAATAAGTACACACACACACACACACACACACACACACACACTTAATTCCTTTTGAAATACCCAGGCCTTTAATATATATAGGCTATATAAAATTGTTATTATACTAATGCATCTAATAGATCAATAGAATATGGCGTCACCCTAATCTGGCATACAAGCTCAATGTTCATTTATGTCATTTGTTTGAGGAATTTTTGCATGTATATTATAGGAAAACATTTTAAAAAATCACACCACACACTTAACCTTTGTGCTTTTGCTTTGCTAGGTGACTGTGTTTGAGCAGGAACACTTCCAGGGAAAATGTCAGGAGTTCACCTCAGAATGCTGCAACATCCAGGAGTGTGGCTTCGACAACATCCGTTCTATTCGCGTTGAGAGTGGCGCGTGAGTTACAGCGTTTGTTAACTGAATGTGTGCTTACACACAGTGTGCACTAGGGAGCTTTCAACCAGTAATGTTTGCCAGTGTTTGACTGGTTGTTCTCTCTTTCAATAGCTGGGTGGGTTATGAGCACCATGACTTCCAGGGACAGCAGTTCATCCTGGAGAGAGGAGAGTATCCTCACTGGGATGCCTACAGTGGAAATCTGTCCTACCACGTGGAGAGACTCATGTCTTTTAGACCTGTCTACTGCGCTGTGAGTTATTCCTTCTATTCAATATACAAGAAAACTTAAAGGTATATAGTATATTATGCTGGCTAATATGTAATATTTATTCAACAAGTGAAAGTGTCCATAACAGGATTCATTGAAATAAAGCAAGTTGCTTTGGACTGGTCATGTGATCTCAACATGGCAGCCCCAATAGGTCAACAAGTTGAGACTGGATATAGTATATATTGCTTTATGCAAGGTCAAGTTGGATACACTTATTGGATATATTTGTATGACTGGAGTCTTTCTCTCATGTGATTGTACATAATTTTAACATATTGCTTCACAACTATTATTTATGTAGGCCTATTAACAGTTTATTTTAGTACTATTTATTAATCTCTTAACCTTTTTTAATGAAGTAAAAAAATAATGACTGTACCTTTAAATATTTTGTATGTGTTTTATCATTTATTTTATTTGTCTATTTAGCTTTATTTTTATTTCAGTTCTCTCTATTTATTTCAGTTCTCTCTGTTGCAGGTTTAAATTCATTAATGGAAACATTTTTAATAGTTTTAGTTAACAACAACAACAGTTCTGATATGATCTTTTGAATATGTGGATATGCGGGGTCAATCTCTTTGTTTCTCCCCTCAGTCTCACCAGAGCAGTCGCATGACCATCTTCGAGAGAGAGAACTTCCTGGGCCGCTGTGTGGAGCTGTGTGACGATTACCCCTCTCTGCAGGCCATGGGATGGTGTGGTCCTGAAGTGGGCTCCATGCATGTGCAGTGTGGCGCGTGAGTCTCTTCTCTGTACTTTCCCATTATTTCTTTCGCTTCAACACAGGAATACCTAACCCTCATTTTGCCATCTATGTGTGTAGTTTTGTGTGTTACGAGTTCCCAGGATACAGGGGAAGGCAGTACATCATGGAGTGTGAGAGGCACAGCGGAGACTATCAGCACTGGAGAAACTGGGGCTCCCACAGCCAGACCCCTCAGATCCAGTCCATCCGCAGAATCCAGCACTAAGAGCTCAGGCTCACCGGGGGACACTACACCGATCACCCTGCCGCCCGACAAACACACTTTACACATACACACGCTCACACTGTTTTTCCTAACGAGTGTCTTTTTATTGCTAGGAACACCCACATCTACACAGCACACATACCATCATGTTTTACACAAGGGTGCCAATCACATTTGTGACTATGACTAATGTCAGGTGCTAAATAACACCCTCCCGAGGTGCTCAACACAACCAATGCAAACTAAAGCTAAGTTAGGCCATATCCCTGGAGGGGGACTGGCTGAGAGCAGCTCAGGTGTAATGTGTAGGGGGAGGACAAAAACATAGACAAATAAATGCTTAATAAATAAAACTGTGTTCAGTGACTCAGTTCTGTGCAATTATTGTGTGTGAGAATGTGTTACACAAAGTACATTCATTTCATTATAACCAATCTATAATCCAGTTCATTAAAATAATATACACATTACTAGTATTTGACCACACAGAGTAGATAAAAAGTTTAAGAAATATATTACACATTCGTTTTTCTTAAATTCTTAATAAATCACTGCTGATGCCTCTAATTAAAGCAAATCTAAGGAGTTTCTTATATATATTATATATCACGTTTAAATTTTTGTACTTTTTGTGTGGTTGTGATAGGACAGTCAGTAATAATGAATACGTTGTGAATCTGTGTTGATTCAGTCTCAAATTATTGTTTTAAATATAATATTTTCATGCCTTATAGTTGCATTTAACAGATTATAGCTGGGCGATAATTTAGTTTACATTTTCCTTCAATACATGCCATTCAAGCAGTTACAGATTTGCTATATAGCATATTCACATTTAGCAACAATATAACCAATTATGCAGATGAAATTTGCTACATAGTATATATTCCTTTATGTGAGTGTACAGGATGTACTTATATATTTAACTTTTAACATATAACTGACCGATTATATAGTTTACCAGTAACCAACAATTCTTTCACTTTAGATGACTAGGTACTGTACAAGATTTCATTTGTTAACATTAAGTTTATTAAATGCTTTTAAAATATTGTTTATGGTTTATTTTCTAATACATTTTTAAAATCAAAAGTTGTATGTAAACATCACTTAATGCACTGTGAACTAACATGAACAACAGCATTTTTATAAACTAACAAAGATTAATAAATGGTGTAAACACATTGCTCATTGTTAGTGAATGTTAGCTTATGCATTAACTTATTTTAGCAAATGAGACCTTATTGTAAAATGTTACCACCCCCTCCCCTTTGAACAATGAGGAAACACTGATTTGAACACAAGAACAACCAACGTTTGATCCATGTCTTTTATTTCTGAACATGGCTACAAAAGATGGCAAATGACAAGAAAACTCTGCATGCATTAATAGCAGCCTCAATTATGATAAGGCATGGTTGACACAAATAAACAACTTTAACATTCAGAACTCAAAACTATAAAAATTTCTGATGCCTGAAACTGAAGCCACCAAAGTCAAAAGAGCAAATACTGCCAAGTGTCACACTTGTGTGAACTCTGTGTTGAATTATACACAAGGAAAAGGTACGATGTTCTAAGTCTCTGATAGTATTTATAGTATTTAAAATATGCACCAATACACAATCATTCAGAACTCTGAAGCTAAACAGCAGTAAACAGTAACAGAAATTGCCACACGTTTAATTAGCTCCTAACCTTATCACATCAATCTCGTCTTCTTCGTCACTGTCCTCTGTGCTGAGCACAATATCTGCAGTGATTGGCAGCACAGAAAAGGACTCAGACAAAGAACTAGAGACCTCCACAACATCTACATCCTCATCCTCTTCTGAACTTGGTATTGACCCTTGTGGGTTTCCGAGTTTCTCAAAAGGTGTAGCGGGGTCTTGTGCATGTGAGACAAAAGACACATCTGTTGTGTTTTTGAGCATGATGCCTTCTGTGCTGCATCTCTGCAAAGGAGAATCACTGAGAGAGTCAGCAGTCTCAAATCTTGGTTTGCTGTAGCTGTCCTTCATCAGTCTCTCTCCCTTTGGCATGCTGCAACCTGTGAATAAATAATTATTACAAGAGAGAATTATTAATAAAAGCTGATTGTTTTTTCATGTTATTGCTAATAATGAATAAACGACACTATCAACTTATTAGTGTGTTAAATTGATACTATCTTGTCTAAATAAAAAAATTATTAAATGATTTAAATTGTCATGGTTGTTACAGTTAACTAAAATTAAAACTATTAAAAATAATTTTTGTTAATCAAAATGTAACAAATAAAATACTATATAAATATTAGATGAAAAACCTAAGCACAAGCAAAATGTTGCTTTGGCAACAATGAAAAAAAGCTTAAGTACTAAAATTAATAAAACTAAAATAAAAATAAATTAAAGATACACAGAAAAAAAATGACTAAGGCACATAGCAAAATTACCAACATGTTAACAAAATAAAATGTAAATCTGAAAATATGAAAAAAAATATAATTACTATAATTATATATAAATATTAAAATAACACTGCTACAAGTTAATTTAGGCATCACATATTAAAACACAATAAAAAACGATATTAATTTTGCCAAAGATTACAAAAATTGTTTTTTTTTAATTAATTTTGAGTGAGCACTAGATGGCAGCAAAGGTAATCTATTTGTAAAATAGGGCAAATGAGCATTAACAATTAAATATCCAAATCTCTAATACTGGCAGAGGACTGAATTATTTTGCGCTCTTACTATTGGCTGATGGCAGATTCTGCTGAGGAAAAATGCTCTTTTGTTTGCCAGCCTCTTTCATTCTCCCACTTGTTTCCTCATCTTTTTGGTTTATTCTGCTTTTATTGTGCCCTTCAACCCTGATTCTAGCATTCTTCTCTTTATTCTCAGGCATTTTCACCTCAGCTCCACGCACATGCGTATTTGTCAGCCTCTCCTTTACTTTGTTTTTTCACAGTCCACATTCTGTTGTCTTTTCTCTTGTGCTCTTCCTCTCTCTTCTTGTGATTTTCCAAGATCTTTTTCATTAACTCAAAAGCAGAAAGAGCTGGACGGGACCCAGTGGATTTATTCTTTGTGGCTGATTGCTTGAGTTGTGAACTCCCTGTACTGCACTGCACCTTTAACATACTTCCTTCTAGAAGAGTTTTGGTTTTGTCTCTTTCGACATGTCCCACTTGTTTCTTTTTTAAAAGACTGGACTCTTTGTGAGCATGCAACTCTGAGGATTTTGACCAATCCAAAGTCTTGTGTAAAGTCTTTGTTGTTTGTGTGACACACTTCACGTTATGGCCACTTGCTGTTTTTATGACTTTGTTTAATGCACTTGTAATGTTGCAGCTTGAGTCAGCTGTGCTGCTGTTGCACTTTTCGTCACTATGCAGCCTGGTAGATTTTTTCTTTCTCTTTTTCTCCTTTGGTAGAGAAGCTTCTACCTTCGTCTTCTCTAATTGTTCTTTTTTCCTTTTTCTCTTCCGTTTGGCTGGGAGCCCATCTCTCCTAGGCAGTTCTTCAAAAACATCCAGCTTCCCCTTCCTACTCTGGCTCCTGGTCATTCTGCCAGATTTAGCCTTCTGTTCACCTTGCTGTCCTGTTGATTTCTCCATTTTCACACCTGACACCAGCCAAAAACTTGATGGTTTCTGTGGTCTATGAGCAGCTGATACTCGTGGTCTGTTCTTGGATAATGAGGCTTTTGATCCCTGTGTTGTTGTGTTCATAGAAGTGGCAAGTGCATTTGATGTGTGTGTGTGGACTGTGTAATTCTGTCCACAGGTACGGGTTCCATCTGTTATGTTGGGCACCATCCCATCTTGAATGTCTGAATCGCATACACCAACGTGTTGCTCAAACGTTCTCGGAAAACTATCAAGTATGTCAGACAGCTCACCTTCAGACTGCGGTTGGGTTATACCCAGATCCGAGCGCTTAACTGAGGACTGTGTTCTTGTAAGATCCATGTTGGGATCTACAGTTGCAGTATTCGTTATTCCATTTTGATTGCTGGGCATAAATGGGAGCTGTGCAATGACGTCATCTATAAGCCTGTCCATTGGCTGAGTGAGGCTGGTCTGATTGGCTGCTGGGAGAGCTGAGGTGTGCATCAGGGAAGGAGCTGGAGGGTTCAAGGTTTTCTTATCAGGTGGTGAAATTCCACTGAAATTTTGGGAAACATCTGGTTCGGGCAAGGGACGTTTGCGGGGGCGACCTCTTCGCCCTCTTCGAGGTGGGGCTGTATCCTACAGAAAAAGAGACAAGTGTTTTAATTCAGAGAACATTATAATTTGAAGGGGTCATATCACACATTCATATTTTTATATTTAATATTTAATATACTTTTAATTAAAAAACTTGGGGGTTAGAAAGATTTTTAGATGTTTTTTTAAGAAGTCTCTTATGCTCATCAAGGCAGCATGTTAAAAAAACTATATGAAAAAACAGTAATATTGTGAAACATTATTACAATTTAAAATGACTGTTTTCTATTTTAAATGTATTATAAAATGTAATTTATTCCTGTGATGACAAACTTTGAGATATTCAATGTCCATTACTCCAGGCTTCAGTGTCAGAAATCATTCTAATATGCTGCTCAAGAAACATTTCTTATTATTATCAATGCTGAAAAGAGTGCAGCTTAATATTTTTGTGGAAACTGTAAACACTGTTTTTCGTGAATCTTTGATGAATAGAAAGTTCAAAAGAAGAGAATTTATTTAAAATAGATATTTTGTAACATTATAATTCTCATTTTCGTTCAATTTAACATTTCTTGATGGACTTGCTGACACTAAACTTATGAATTGTAGTGTATTTTTGATATTTTAAATATTTCTTTGACATGTAAATCTCATGCATCATTGCATTCATCTGTCTGACATGGCAGAATTTCAGAACAAGATATTTTAGTCTCATTGAATGGACTTTTCGATTCTGAGAGGACGTTTTGCTTATTCCAAGTTACTGTATGTTTTCATGTATTCATTAAGCAGATGCTTTTATCCAAAGCAACACTTCTTAAGCTCATTTTCCTCAAAAAGATTAAGGAAAATTAGATTTTCTCATTATATCACCCATTTAAATCATTCATTCAATCAGAAGATTTTTGATGAGTCATACCTCCTTAATCTGAAGATGTCGTGAGACACCTACCTGACACACTGGTTCTACCAATCTGCCTCTGCTCCCTGTCTGTCTTTGTCTGGGTCTTCCCCTTGAAGATGACCTGCCTCCCTCTCCTTCCTCTTTCATCGCTCCTCTGCCTTGTCGTCTCCGTTTAAGCCTCTCTTGATTCTTGAACATTTGTCTGGTATCTAGCATCCTGCCAACCCTACCCCCACCTTGCCCCATCCAGGCCGACCTCGCCACTCTTCCGCACCTATTTGTATTTTGCTCTCTTTTACAAATTCTCAATCCTTCTCCTTTCAAAGCAAATCCTCCACGCGCCCCCGCCCTCCGCACCCGCGTCGCCCTTCCCTCAGTTTTGATGTCCCCTCTCATCCCTCTCTGACTCTGCTCCCTTTGCCCTGCACCCTGTGTGATGTTGGTGTCAAGAAAGTAATTGATAAAACCTGGGATATTATTTTCAAACTGTGCAAATGTTTCTAAAACACACTCCTCACCCTCTGAAATGCCCCCCAATGCTGGCTGGCCCTCACTGGCCAATGGCTCAACATTTGTACTATGAGAAGGGTAAGGGTGAGGTGGTAATGGGGTTGGAGGCTGTTGGTATGACGCTGAAGGGGGACATACGTAGACCTGGGGCAAGCAGGCCGGTCCACTCGCTGTGGGATACATTGCGCTTTCAGGGACCACGTCCATGACTTGAAAGGAAGGCATGTTCTCTGGATTACCCTGGACGTTCTGAAGCGTGGCCAGGGTGATATCAGAGCCATCGGTGTAGGTGCAGAGCCCCTGATCGTTCCTCCATGACGACATCCTGATCAGATTAACACTTTCAATGGTCTCTTTGGGGTTTTGACATTCAGAAGGAACACTCTCGATTTGACACTCTCTCTCCGCCACCTCTTTCATGCACTCCGTCTGTGTGTTTCGCTCAGTAGCCGACCTCTTTGAAACTCGCTGAGGTATGTCGATGCCTAGTTTGCAGGCTGCTGATAGGACTTCCTCTTTGTCCTCGTTCAACTGACCTGAGTACAGCAGGCTGACCAGACTGAGCAAGGTACAGGCCTCCACGGCTTGGACTTCAATCAATTGCCTTTGTCCATTCCGGGGTGATGGCATAGCTGACAGAGCCCCACAGAGCCAAGGACTGAAGGCAGACAACACACAGCTGTGCACAGGCACAGACACACCTTTGACAGGGGTGGAGAAAGTACCGTAAACATAATGGAAGATGGGGAAAAAATGAATAATGAGCAAAAAAAGGACTTTGTATGTCAAACCTCGAGTCTGAAGCACAATGTCACAGAACTCTGCCCTGCTCTGCTGTTTTTGCAGCTCTTTCACGAGAAGCGTCTCGAACGTCAACATCTGAAGACATACACAAACACAAATGCAAAGCATTGTAAAATATGCAAGCTGTAAAAAATTTAATGATGCCGTGTTCAAGTGCAGCTGTGCAGGTCTACAGACACCTGTTAGGGTCGGGACCATGCACGCTGTTCACAGTATGGCAGTCGAGATGTGCAAACAGTTGTTAACATGATTTACTTTTTATGCACTCGCATGGAAATTATAAACAGGTAAATATCTAATTGTGTCTAAGCGACTACAATCGTGTCATGCTTGATATTTAAACCAGTCCAGCTGTCAAGAATCAAAACAGTCTTAGCGAATAAAAACTAACTTCTAACTAACCCTTTGTCGCTATGACATGAGAAAATGCAAAACGGCTGTCTTTTATCCAATTTTGTCTCTCCTGTTTGTGTCGAGATCACTGGGTTTAAAGAAGGGTCGCACGTGCATCACTACAAACTCGTGGAGCTCTGCAGGTTTGCGCAAATGACCGCGCCGAACTGACTCAAACATCTCCAGAGTTGCTGTCTGATTCTCCGAGTACGTAGCTTTCTCTCGCTCACACCTTATTTATTTGTTTATTTATTTATTATTTTATTTTTTTTTAACTTTTTTATTAAACTATAGTGGCACAAGTGATGCTTTTTTTTGCGTCCGCGTGATAGTGGGAGAGTGGCAAAACTGCATTTTTTAAATTTCATAAAGAACATGTTAGTGGCGCTTGAATGTGTTCTGAGTGTGCCATGTGGGTGTTTATAGTGTTTGCGGTAACTAACATCATTATTATTTAATATTTTTATTACATTAGTTTCATTATGGAGAGTATTTGAAATATTATTGAGGCAGATATATGAAATAAAGAAACGGGGGAAAAAACACACACACAACTGACAGCTGATTGACAACCATAGCGCGCCAATAAAATTGCTTTAGCAAATCATGTGGGCCGAAACATCGCGAGATTTTGGTAATCTACAGAGGTCGCGAGGTCGACTCAGCTGGCCAACCTCTCGTGCGTTATTCCGAAGTGAAGCGCGTGCGCACCGAGCGGTGAAAATAAAGCCGAATTTTACCTTCTCACAAAACCTGATACTCAACAACATATCGCAGGTATTGATAAATTTCATATGACATTTTTTAAATGTAAATATGCGCAGAAGTTGCAGGTATTTTAGGGCTGTCAGTGGTCGTAGTCAGTGTCTGTGTGAAGAGTTAGCTTGTCGGCTACATTGTTAGCTCCTCTGGGTAATGAAGTGTTCTAGATTTTTCCGACATATTTCAACTGAAATTAATAGGCTACTTTATAGCTACATGATGGACTGTTTTTCTGCTTTTATTTACGTATTAAAAAACCTGGCGACCATTGACAAGTGTTCAGTAATATTTACAAATCTGTAATTTTTGCCGGTTAATGTTTCAGTTGTCATGACTAGTCAGTCAGCTTTTACATTGACAAGTGAAGTTCTGCTTAGTGTGGACATTAATGTATGTCTTACCGATTTGTAGTAGTGCCTTGGTGATAATACAATTTTTTTTCAACAAATTTTTGTAAGAAAGCTTCATGTTTACATAAGCATAATTAATAATCATTGAGCTATGTGTTTTGTCCACCCCCACACCTGGCAAACTACACAAAGCCTAACTGCTTAAGAACTGTTTCAGGGTTTAGAAAGATTAACTCAAGTCACTTTGTCCGTTTCTTCCTTCCTGGAGTTAATAATCAATCTGGGTACATGAAGGTGTGATGTCTATTTTCTGAAGTTATGTGTGCAAGCTTATTATGTTTATTTCTCTCAAGAAATAGAGCCTTGTAATTTCTGAAAGATGGCAGACACCGAGCAAAGGAGTCCACCTCCTCAATCAGGACCTGTGGTAAGTTCAATGACTTTTTAGGTTTGATACCTTTCTTTCAAGTACTATACAATGACCCGACACATATATATTGGGGCTTTTTAAATTGCTTTTTAATTCAGAATGTTTGTTTGTTCATTATAACCTTGACTCATGATCATATTAATGTATTGCAGCAATTTCTCTTGAGTAATAAGCTGGAAACGGCTATGTGGCTGTCACGGCTGTTCACTGTCTACTGCTCCATCATGTTCATTCTGCCACTGCTTGGGTAAGTCATGTTCTTTTACAAGGCACTTTCACAAGCTTCTTTATCATCCTGTTTTGTTTAAAAACTGGGTGCAACTTTTGTGTTAAGGATCAAATTGACCCACATTGATTTCTATTTGCCAAAAATCAACACTATGATACGACCTTTATTGTAGCTTGTCAGAGACTAAAACAGTCTTTTTTTTTTTTTTTGATGTGAAACCCAACTAGATTAAGAAAGTGAATTTTTAAAGTGAATTTTCCTTGGATGATTCAGAAGACAAGTCTCTGTGTTGAAACTTTGCATGCACATTCATGACCCTAAATGAAAAAAGACAACATTTCAAGAATAAATAAAGTTTGACCAGTATTTCAAGTAATTTGAAAATTGAATGTGGGCCAGATTCACCCCAACACAATATGCATTAACAAAATTGTAATTTGTGGTATCACATTGAGGACTATTTAGTGTAGTAAGGACACGTCCACATTCACAGATTTTTTTAAGTGAATGATTGGAAGAAGAATAATTGCTTTTTCTCTGTCCAGGCCTCAAGCAGCTACTAACTTCTATCAGAGGGCATTGCTAGCAAACGCCTTGACCAGCGCTCTGCGTTTGCACCAGAGACTTCCTCACTTTCAGCTGAGCAGAGCCTTCCTGGCTCAGGCCTTACAGGAGGACAGCTGTCACTATCTCCTCTACTCCCTCATCCTAGTCAACTCCTACCCTATCACAAGTATCCTTTTTTCAAAGACCCCTTCTTTTGGAAATATCTTGGGGGGGGGGGGGGATACATGTTTTTTTTCCTGTGTTATGGCGTCATTTTGTCCTTATGTATCCTTGACTTTTGTTCTTAGTGAGCATTTTTCCAGTGTTTCTCTTCTCGCTGCTCCATGCTACCACCTACACTAAAAAAGTCCTTGATGTAAGTGTCTGTCTGTCTCCTTTATATTGCTGAGATGTATATTTGTCATAATTCCATCCTGAATTTTGTGTCTGTTTCATCTGTTCTAAGACCATGGGCCCAAACAGCCTTATGTTTGTGAGGAACTTTTTGAACAAGCTCACAGCCAATCAGCAGAACATCCTGAAGTTTATCGCTTGCAATGAGATCTTCTTGATGCCAGCCACAGTCTTCATGCTCTTCAGGTAAGGACTAATGTTCAGCTGTTTTGTCCAGTGTTGCATTTGTTTTCAACCCTGTAAATCCTCACATAAGGAATAATTGTCAGAAAATAAATAAATAAAATTTTATATATATATATTAGTGCTGTCAATTGATTAAAAAAAATTAACTAATTAATCACACATTTTTCTAAAATTAATCGCGATTAATCGAGATTAATTCCACCTTACATTAAAGTTTTTAAATATAGTTTTATATTGCAATAATTTCGCATTCAATCTTCAAATGTACAATGTACAAACAACATAAAGACAGTATATTTTTAATATTTCTTTAATGGCATCTTTTTTTATGATTGAAGGCCAGCATCACTGATATCAATACTACTGATGTCTCTATAAAATAGTTTTTTCCCCTGAATATTTAACCATTGACTGTAGCCATTCAGCATTACAGTATAATTTAGATCTATAAATTTTAACATTTATTAGACTTAACTTCTAATTTAAGTGAACTTAAAACAATCATCACATGAACCTATTATAATAAATTACATATTTAGCTACTTGTGCCCTTCAGCAGAAATATACAGAAAATGAATACTTACCAAACACTAAATTCTAAATTAAATATAGATGAACCCCTTAAAGCTATAAAAGTTATTGATTTCCTCTTTTTTTTTTTTTTTTTTTTTTTTTGGTTCTTGGATTAATAGACATCACAGCAGCTGGTTATTAGCTTATTTGCCTGCTATAGCTTTAAAAGCTGCTGCTGCTGAACGTGACGTGGATCTGATATGCGACTCTCTTTACCTTTTCTGACCCACTTAATGTTTTAAAGTCTGCTAATGAGTGTCTCTACTAGTTGAATCTGGTGTTTTAGATGAGGAAGACAGTGCTGGGGTGCCTCAGGACAGTTTTTAAAACCATTTCAGAGATATGTTCTTAAATGTGACGCATATATAACATATTGCATGCATGCATGCAGCTTTAATCGCCTTTTTTGGTAACTTCATGCCTTAACTGACGGCATAACTAGGACATTGCATGCACGTAGTTTCTTTCGCTGTTTGATATGAAATGATACAGGCTACAGCGCGCGCCGGCACCTTTGTGCGTGTATTTGAAGAGCGCGCGCTCTTGAGCACAGTATATTTTCCGCGCTCCTTTGACTCGCGCCTGGCGCGGAGGCGAAGTTAGAGCGCGCCTGAAACGTCTCCCGTTTGATGTGGTCATAAAGACGTTCTGCATCTAAATAAATGCAATCCTTTTCAAGAAAAAAAAGACAGAGGCAGCAGTTGAGAATTGGGTGGCCAACTCTAGCCCCGCCCCTGCGTTAAATATTTTTAACGCGTTAATCAGAAAAAATTAATTGCATGCGTTAACGCGCTAATTTTGACACCACATATATATATATATATATATATATATATATATATATATATATATATATATATAATTTATTTATTCATTTATTTTTTAATGGAACAGTTTATAAAACGTCTGTATATGTGTTACATCAGGCTTTTATGGCTCATTTAGTATGATAAAGGAGAATGTGGAGCTCATACACAAGGAGGGAGAAAAACACCTCAATTTTATTCAGAGGCCCAAACTGAGCAAAAAATTTCAGTTTGTTGTAGCTGTTTTTTATATGGCCAAAAAAAATGAAATTCTGATAGCTTGTGATGTAAATCAGTGAGATCTTCCTAATAGTGTAGCAGACTTCTAACATAAATGCATGTAAATATCAGGTGTCATTCTAAATCTCACAATAATGTCTTAGTGAGATGGTATTTAAATGCTTAGTTTTCTGATCAAAGCACTGTCATTTTCATTGTTGGGTCAAAACATATAATGCAATGCAATACGATTATGATTGCAAGATGTACGAATAAACTTTTTTCAGAAGCCTGATTTATCATATTAGATACTCACATTTTAACATGTTTAAAAAAAAAAAAAAAATAGATAGTCAGGTAAACATAAAATGTTTCAGTCCAGTTAAGTGTTCATCTTGAAATAATACTAACAATATAAAAGTTATCTTACGTTTATAAAAAAATCATTAAATATTTCACAAGCAAAACGTGTATCAGAACCTGAATGGAGACATATTTAGATAGTTTGATCTTTTTTTTAGTCGCTAAAAAGTATAATCAAAAGACATGTAGATTGTGCAGGGTTTTTCAGCAAAGTGTTCATAATTTAGCCCTAGAAATTTTCGTATCAAGTATAATACAGTAGGCTTTATAGGGTTAAAAATGTAGTGCTGATTCTTGTAATAAGATAGAATGATATTTGGTTTGTGATTCACAGTGGCCAGGGCAGCTTGCTTCAGCCATTCATCTACTACAGGTTTCTCACTCTGCGCTATGCCTCAAGACGCAACCCATACTGTCGGTAAGAATCTTGTATCTTGTGTACACAGAGTAATGTTAGATGTACACATGCGCACTTTAGCCAAAATATGGGGTAATGCATGTTGTTCTCATTTCCATGAAAAATTAATAGAGACAGTTAGATGCTCAGTAGTTTTTAGATGTATAATAAATGTATTATAAATATATAAATGTCCTGAGCTCAGTATCATTGTTCACAGTGATAGTGATTTTTGTGTTGTTGCCCTCTCAGGACTCTGTTCACAGAGCTGAGGATTTTACTGGAGCATTTTGTGATGAAGCCCAGCTGTCCAGCCTTCTTCAGGAGGATGTGCCTCAACAGCATTGCCTTCATTAGCCGCCTTGCACCCACTGGTGTCTAACTAACATACACATACTACTACACAGAGTTCACAGTTCAAGATTGACTCACAAACAAGATGGCCAAGTCTGATCACTCAGAGATGGATGTCTTCCTCTGCACTGAGGCATTTGCTACGTTTGGAGAGACTATCAATCTGACAGACTACATCTAAAAAACAAAACAGCAAGATGTATCTCTGTGCACAGTTGTCTGATAAGGGGTACAACTGTTTTCGGTTCATTAGAGCTTTTATATTCATATTGATTTTCAGGGGGTAGAGAGGAGTCCTTGAGATGTTTAATCTTAACTGCTAGGGTAAATGGATATAGCTCTTAATAGTTTGTCTTTCTAATGAAATCATACTACACTGAGAAATCACATTTCAGCGGTCATTAGGCTTGTCTGTTTTTTAGTTTGATTCCATTTTTATGTTCTTGCTAAGATTTTTTTTTATTGTACTGGATTACCTTGAAAATCTTAATGTACCTTGTCCTGAGCCTTTCCCAGTAGTTGACAATGATCTGAATGCCATTTGGGTTCAGGAAGTTTCAGATGTTACTTGAGGATGCCTTTTTCATGTGAACAGATGATTGAGGTGTTGTCAGATATTCTGTGATTCACATCTATTGCATAGAGCCCTATACTCAACTGTTCTTTGCCTTCAATGCTATTTATTGTCAGGGCAAGTTGTAACTACATTTGAGAATTTGTCAATTATTTGCTTGTTCAAGGCATGTTGTCGCTATATTTATTGCCTCTGTTTATAACTATGGTCTATGTAGATGAATAAAATCAAATATATTAAGTTGTAGCTACCAAATGTGGTTTAATTTCAGATTTTTCAGTTTTTACTGAACAATGTAATCAATGAGTAATGAAGCTGATCTTTAGCACTAATCATTTAAAATAGCTAGGCTAGTGTAAAAGATTGTACAAGGCTTTTTCTGTCATACCTTAAATATTACTGTTCTGGCAAAAGATTTAAGATGTTACTGTGCCATTATATATTTTGCTCAATTTTAGCATTACGATATAGCCAATAAGCAGGGATAGGAATGCATGAAATGTTTGAGTGAGATGTTTCTTCTGGGATAAAGGATCAAGTCAGGTCCACAGAATCTACGGAACCTTTGCAACGCCTCGAAATTTGAGGACTGTTGTGGCTTGTGTTGCTGTTGTATACCATGATATAGTAACAGCTTTGACCTATTCATATTGCATAAACATGCTGTTATTGACTCCATATGTGACCCTGGACCACAAAACCAGTCTTAAGTCACTGGGGTTTATTTGTAGCAATAGCCAAAAATACATTGTATGGGTCAAAATTATTGATTTTTCTTTTATGCCAAAAATCATTAGGACATTAAGTAAAGATGTTCCATGAAGATATTCTGTAAGTTTCCTACTGTAAATATATCTAAACTTAATTGATTAGTAATATGCATTGCAAGAACTTCATTTGGACAACTTTAAAGGTGATTCTCAATATTTAGATTTTTTTTTGCACCCTCACATTCCAGGTTTTCAAATAGTTGTATCTCAGTCAAATATTGTCCAATCCTAACAAACCATACATCAATGGAAAGCTTATTCAGCTTTCAGATGTAGAAACGTCAAATTCAAAAAATTGACCCTTATGATTGGTTTTGTGGTCCATGGTCACATTTAGCAGAAGATTGCCACTTACTGAATTTGCTCAAGTTTTAATTTTTGTAGTATCTAAAAGCAACAACACCTAAGGACTTATGGTCATGCTGTATTGAAACCATAACATTTTTGCATTCCCATTTGTGCCAACAGGACAAAATATTTTCACATAACTTTACAAAAGAAATAGATGGAAAAGTATAAGACTTCAAATTTAGTTAAGCCCTAAGCAGTGCTTAACTTTAGTAAATAATTGCCAGGATAAGCAACCATTTTATAATGTAAAACTTAAACATTGTAAATCCAAGTTTAATTTGTAAAATCTAGTGCACCTAACAATGCCCCTTAACCATGAATACACAGCCCCTAAAAAAAAAAAAAAAAAATTTAGTAACCAATTTAGCAGGTTGTTTAATTCCAGTCATGCATGTGACTGGATGACAACTTGCCTGTTTCACACCAAACAAAGTAGACCCAAGAAGCAATGACCAAGCACCTCATTTAAGTCAACGAAGCAAGAGCAATTAAATTTAAAGTGTCTATCATAGAACATTATGCAGACCTTAAGACACCAGTTTATCCCCTCTCGCCTCAACTGAACATGAATACAAACAAGACATGAACAAAATACATTAAAGGCCAGCAGCACTTTTATTAAGATGTAAAAGGGAGGGTCACTTTAACAAAAAAAAGAATAAAGTGCACAGCTGGAGTCGTTCATAAAAACAATACAAAAACTGAAATATTAAAACAATGCTTGATTACCTAATGTACAAATATCTGGCTGTATCAAGCATTTACAGGGGGGAAAAAAAAAAAAAAAAAATATATATATCACTAAGATCTCACCATTCCTCCAAAATTGAGGCTATGGCTTCAGTTATTGGAGTTATGGAAATAAAGCATCAAAAAGTGTGCACAATTCCCATAGAGGTATGGAACCAATGAACAATGTTGATGGGCTGGTTAGTTCAGCATCAGCTTCTCTGGAGGCTCAATGAGAGAGACTTCATGGTACCTGGAGGGAACAAGAGCAAAACGTTAGCCAGCGCCAACACAGCTATTGAACATGTAGAGCAAGCGAACTTACTTTGAGCCCTTGTATTTCTCCCTAACAGCCTGCTGTGCGTGCTGAGCAGCACTGAGGTAGGTCTGATGTAGGTCCAGAATGCAAGGCATAAGATCCTCCAAAGTGTAGCCAGTCATCTCAACAAGTGCCTTCGACTGCAAGAGACAGTCATGAGGAAAAACCAACCCACTTGCATTAAAACATACATTGGATCACTCCAAATACACTGACCAACCAGCAGGTAGCCAAGGGCTTTTCTACTTAGCATAGTGTTTACACAACATCCAACATCCTAGTTTTTGCCCAAATTGATTGTGCAGACTTACCCATGATCCACCTGCAATTGTGTGATTGGCCAAAATGAAAGCTGCAGCAGCAGTTTGAGACGGGAGGTACTTCAGGAAGGGGTCACAATCTATCAAGCTCAGCTCACCAAGAAACTGAAGTGGGGGGGGGAGAAAAAAAAAAAAAAAAAAAAAAAAAGGGGTCAAAACTGTTTCATGCGATAACGGGGACACAATGCAACTACTAAACTGCAGGAAACATTCTCACCAATGACAAGCTTTCCACTTTGCTGGTCACAGGTTGGTGCAAGAAATACTGGGTGAGGAACTGATTGATTGTTGGAGCAGCAAGATCAAACGAGAGAACTGTTAGCACCAGATGCTCCATCCTCAACACTTGTTTTTTTGTGTAGGTGTCGTCAGTGATGTAAACAAATTCTGCCACCTCTGGGGGGTAGATCTCCTCAAACTTCCTACAGTCAAACAGAGAAGTGTGAGCATGGAGAACAGCAGAGGGAGAGGGTGCAGTCTGAGTCGAGGAAAAAAAAAAAAATACTTACGAAGCCAAAAGCATGGCAGCTGTGCCAACCAGCTGTAGTTTTCCTCTCAGGACAGACATGGAAGACAAAAAACGATCGATGTAATTCACGGCCAGGTAGAGGGTCTCATTCTGGAGCTTGTACTCCTCTCCCACCTCCACTAACCAGTCTACCAGAATGGCACGCATGCTGTTTGTGATATCAGGCTGTTTCTTCATGTAACCCGCTTTTGGTTTTGACTTGACCTGCGTGAGAAAAAGCATAAACATTGAGCAAAGCAGTAGAGAACAAGCATCATTAAGAGATGAGCTTAAAACTGACATGCAACACATTCAACTTCCATATCCTCACCTCCATTTCCCGCAAGTGTGCATGTATTTCCGTTGCATAATCTGAGACTTCATTGACATTTGTGGGCCTTTCCTCACCATCAATTATTGACATATCCATAGGAGAATCTATGTATTAAGAGTTGTACACATTATATAAAGATCAACAGAAGACAGGCATTACATTTAACTCAAAGTTGTTTTTCTTACCAAAACTGGCCTCCATTGGCAGATCGATAGTGGTGAGAGGCTGCCTTAGACGGGTCACGGTGGGCTTTAGTGTGAGAGGGGAGCAATCCATGGTTGCTCTTTGGGTAGACAGTTTCTTAGAGCATGCGCCATCAGGCTCATCCACATGGATCTGAAAAGCAGGTGGCCTGGTGGAGGGTTTCTCTCCAAAGCTTCTGCCATGTTCTTCAGATTTGCATGCAATTATTTGGGGCCCAGAGACCTGAAAAACAGAAAACTGGATTTAGAGTGCTGGTAAACACACTTACAGGACCTTTTTGAGGTAGCTTCTTCATGTAGTAGGTCAATCAGGCCCATTTCAATTTTGAGTGGTCGGAAACTTTTTTTGGGGGGGAAATGACTAATTTAAGGTCATGAAGACAAAGTATCAACACAGATGTAGAATGTGCATACACATTTAGAACAATTCTGATGTTTGAGAGTCAGTCTGACACTTAGTTTGTTAGTTTCAACTATACTCTGAGGGTAGTTACATTTATGCTCTCATCACACACCTTTATCTGAAGAAACTTACTGCATTGAGAGAGCAAGTTCAGTTCACACATGTTAATTTCACTGGGAATTTAACCCACAATCTTCTTGTTGTGTCCTGAGAACCGTTTAAGCTGTAGGAAAGCACATAAGTGCTTTAAAGTGTTTGCTTGCAAAGGCTTTAAAAAGTTGAAACAGGTTAAAATTAAATTAAAAAGGTTCATGTTTATTTCTGGTGCGAGCAGCATATTAAATCCCAATTTCTTTTTCATGTTGTGTTGAATCATGTTGAATTAAACTAATGTCAATAACTCCACTCCATATAAACTGTACCCAGATTTTGAACAACAAAAAAAAAAAAAAAAAAAAAAAAAAAGTGGATATGCACCTGTCACAGTATGAAAGGGACAGCTGGGAAGTGGAAAATGTGGAAAGAGACTTAATTTTCATGTGGAAACACAAGTGATGTTAGGCCTCAGTCACAAACATCTTTTGTGGTACACAGAATGTGTATACGTTAAATACTACTCCTATGGAAAATTAGGGAGCACTACAGTTTAACTCATTTTTGGTGAACTATCCCTTTAACCAACCAACCAGGTTTACTATAGTAAGAGTGAATGGGTTTGTAAAATGGCGGTCTGGGCATTGGGAGGGAATGAGCTGCGGGCATTTAACACTGCATTTCATTTTAACCTGTGGCGCCATAAATTCAGTTTGCCCCAAAAGGGAAGTCAAAAGGGAATGAGATTTAGATTTTCGTGATTCAAAGAAACAAAGCACCCCGTCAGCACTTTTGACTTGTTCAACTAAAGCAACATTCACGTCGTCTAATCAATATTATGAAGTTAACAATTGTTAAAAGCAAAACACACTGATTATTAAACTGAACACTCATTCATGCTACACTTTAGCAGAGAAAACTAGTCTATAACAGAAGCACATTTCATTGTCATGTGCCATGCGTTCTCTAACCTGTTTAGCACCGCGCAGAACGGGTTGTCTGCGCTGATTGTTCTCCAGGGCGCCCAGCACAGTCCTGTTGCCTGGTTTATGGTTGACATTTTCCCGATTTTCAATTCTGTTCTTTGCTGCGCCGCGTAGTCGTGAAAGCATGTTTTCTTGATTGTGGATATCTGCTCCCGAATCTTCAACCGCGCTTCCTTGTGTTTGACCGACAGATGACATCCTTACAGCAGCAGATCAACTCAAGTCGCCCTGCAAGTTGGATCGATGGTTGAAAGCATTTAATCACCACGATTTGATGTTTTAACACGTTTGATCAAACAACACACACGTGAATAACGAATAAAGCATGGATAAGCAGACTAACCAGGGAAACTGGTGGAAGTGAGCTGTTGAAATCCGGACAAAAACACAATATAAACAGTTGCCAGCGGCGTTTTACAAAACCGAGATTCAAAAATAAATCATGCAACAATCCTATTCTACAAAAATCGCGCCATGTCGGTGTGCAAAACCCATCAACACGCCACGGAGAGCTCACAAAAGATGCTTCTATGAAGTCAAACGGCGCCTTGTTGCTTTTTTGCAGCTGCCTGGTTTGATATTGTGGCTGTCTCAGTTCAAGTAGCCCGCGACTATTGAAACGGGCCAATCAGAATACTGCAAACTCAAACGTCATTGATTATACGGAAGCCTCGCAAGTACAAACGCGATTCTGCTTTTATTAACCGAGCCGTTGAGAGTTACTTTCATTGGCTCAAAGGAATTTTGAAACAGTTTGAGCACAATGTAAAATGTAAGATCACGCTGGCACGTTTATACATTATATACAAACTCAAGAATTACAAGTCTATAAATATGTAAGGGTAAATCTTAAATTTGGAGAACTGTTCTGGCTAGGCAGTACTTAAAAGAAAAAATACTGAAAATAAACAACGTCAACAACAAAAATAGTAATCATTTTGAATATTAATATTATTTTCTATGTTTTGGTAGTTATGTGCACAATTTCTAATATTTATATCAAATAATCTCTAATATAGTAAATATATCTAATACTACTGTCATAAAAATCACACCAAATGTTTTTCTCAAATAAATAAATACAATAAAGTAAAACAAATAAATAAATATCTACATATGATTAATCGAAAGTTTATGTCCTTACTGAGAGACAAACAAAACAGACAAAAAAATTTCATGAAATTTTTATTTAGAAATGCAACTAGACAATGGATGAGAGTTCTAAAAATATATAAAACAACTGCAGTCACACATAGTTTTTATGTTTATTACATTGAACATTTTAATTTGAATCTGTAATGTACAATCAACTTGATCACAACAGAATATCAAATGTTTATTGCAAAAAAACTAAAATTCACAAAATGCATTAAAGTGCTTTAATTTTACATTCCATTAAGCTTCACTGAAAAATTCCATCAATGAGTCAAGTTCATAGTTGTTCAAAATTGAAAGCAGCTGTGAAACTTTTGTTTTGACATTTTGTCCTTTAAATTTGAACTTGTCGATGAACAGATCAGTGATCATACCTGTAAGAAAACACACAGTTTGTTTACTCATTCTTTTGGAAAGACATCATGTGAATATACAGGGGCTGTGTGTAAAAACATTAATCTTATAGAAATCTACAATACATGTGAATAATTTAACATATAAAATAATATATTTTGTAAAATACCATTTCCCTTGCTCATATGAATTCACTCACCATACAATCTTTCTAAGTGAGCTGGTTGTTTCTTATATTCTTCTAAGAGCTGGGCAGATTCATCCAGTATACTGCGATACTCTGGAATCAGAAAATCTGCATTCCCCTCATGCACCTGCAGCTCCTGCATACAATACAAAAACACACTCAGTAGACTTGTTTTTTAGCACTTTTTTTTTAAAAGTCTTTTTTATGTTTTACCTTTAAAGCATCAATAAGCTGAACTTTTTTGGCCAAAATCAGCTGATACTCTAGCTTGGGATGAATCATTCGAAGAGTATGGCTCACAGAGTCCTCATTCACCTCTGAAACCAACATAACAACCACATATTAGATCACCATTTACAGCTAGTATCATTATGCAACTCAATGCATAAGTTAATAGATCAGTTTGTGAACTCACCGTAGGATATATTCAGATTGATTTTTCGCTTAGTGGCCTCTTTGGACAAAACATCCTTCAGTATGGATATGGTAGAAATGTTGTCTGATTTGAAGTTTGCCTCACCTTTACTGGAACCCATTAAAAGAATAATTACAACACTTCCTCTAATAATGCAATCATCTAGTAGGATCTTTGTCTAACTGTATTCATTTGAAATCATAATAAACCCTTTTTAAAAACAATCATATGCACATGACAAAAAATTGTACTTATCCATGGATACATTTCATAAATATTCATATTTGGATATTGAACAGGTAGGCCTCACCAATAGGTGGCTTCTAGCTGTGTGCCCAAGAAGGTGTTCTGAAAATAGAATGTGATGCTGTCTCCTGCCGGGGTTTTCTCTGGGACCTCAGGCAGACAGAACACAACCCAGGAATGGATCTCTGCAAAACTGAACTGTCCTGTCAGTCTCAACGTGTTCATGGGCCTAGTCATGAAGAGAGAATGACAGCTATGTTTAGCTGGCAGAATAAATGCATGATAAGAATTCATAACCATTGGATGTCTCTAAGCTCACCGCTCCCGATCAATTGCGTGTGTCCTCTGGTGGAGGGAAAGCGGTTTGATCTGGTATTGTCGAACCTGGCAGGTTTTGGGCTGAAGCCTTGGCGTCACGTAAGCCTGAAGGGTACCATACTGACCCTCTATAGACCTCACCTTAGAGAAAAATCAGGACAAATGCTCAAATATTGCCTACCTTGCAGTTTAAAGAACATACTATATACGTTATTATATTGCAAATAATCTAAACACAAAGAAGCAGACACCTTCAGTTCCAGCCTAGTGGTATTTGCTTGGCACCTGTAGGTGGCGAGGAGGAAGTTCCCATTTGACTGTGGGGTTAGATGAACAAACAAAGACAGTTTTGCAAACACATGTGATGTGAATAAGCTTAATGATGTGGCACACAGGTGCATTACCTCTGAATCACATTCACTGAAGCTGACCACTGCTGAGTTCTTATCGACATCCAAGAGGTCAATGGGAACATCACTCTGTCAGAGACAAAAACACATGTAAGCAAATGCAAGGAAACAACAGTCTCACAATGCTGAAATTACTACAGACTTAAAATTATGCTGAATAAATTAGTGAAGATCTATGATTAAAATACATCTTTAATTGAAATGGATAGTTCCAGTACTTAGTGCTGACTGATTTATTGAGCCCAATATCAGGATCTCATGATCTCTATGATTTCTGAAGGATCATGTGACACTGTATATTCAGCTTTGCCACCACAGAAAGAAATGTAATTTTAAAATATATTAAAACAGAAAGGAGTCGTTTTAAAATTGTAGTAATATTTTACAATATTATTGTCTTTATTTTTGATAAAAGAAATGCAGGCTTTGTGAGCATAAGAGACTTCTTTCAAAAACACTAAAAAAAAAAACTTACCAACCCCAAACTTTTGAACAGTAATTTATATAAATAAAAGCAAGATGATTTGGTGTTTTTCTCTCACCTGTAGCAGCAAGTTGTCAATGGCGGTCTGCACCTCTAGTGTGAGGCTGTAGCTGGCATCATCCTGGCACAATGTGAATTTGTCATTGATGCTAAAGACTGGCACAGCAGACACAGCCGTGCTGGACTGAGAGCTCTGCTGGTATTTTTCTCTCCCCTGCATCACTTTCACCTGCAACTGCTCTAACTCTGCCCTGTACAAACACATGCAAAACCAAACTAGGCATGTCAGAAGGAGTTTCAAAATCTAGGCCAGTTTGGTAAACAGATCTTTGCTGTTTTAGACCCATTATTCAGCCGGATGTGTACCTGAGTGCAGCCACCTTCCCTTGGGTCTCCCGGCTCATCTTGATCTCATCCCCCGGGCCTGCTACCATCTGCTGAGGCTCTGTGGTGAGACCTGACACCCATCCTGGAAACCAGTCGCGGTCAACACAGGTGAGTGATAAGACATCACCCACATAGTATTGTTCTTACAAAATACACAGTAAAATGCTTTCTAACAGTCACGGCTAACCTGTGTAAGTTGTTGTAAGAACTTCTTCATACATTTCCTTTCCAACGCAGCCACCTTGGATCGATGTGACACTCTCAGACAAAACCTTGAAAACATGGAAAGACAATTATCACAAGTGTAGTGTAACAGACAAGGTTTAACTTAATTGTTCAGAGACAAAATGAGGGTGTTCCATGTATCACTTATATGTGACACTCACATTCTCAAAGCGCAGCGTTGGCTCATTTGAACTGTCTAACCCGTAGACCTCCACAGTCCCATCATCCCTTCCCACCAGGATGTCCTTCACACCATCACCAACAATGTCAAAGGTATCAATACAAAGCACACCTTGAAAAGACCAAAAGACCAATACAAATTAGCATGGTTTAAATTTGTAATATCTAATAACCCCTCACTATCTAATTCCTACCTCCTTTTTTCTTCTCATTATCCAGTTCCCAACTAGGATTGGGTCCAGATTTGGTAATCTGCACAAGACCTAGTTTCCCATCAGCTGTTCCATAAAGAATTTCTTCACCACCCTTTCCTGAAGATCAAGATTTTATGCATCAAATACTCAGACTCAAACAATACAAGCTTTCACACTAAAACGAATGAGCAGATTTTAGCACATACCGCCATCTCTGTTGAGACGTTCCAGAACAGTTGGAGGTCCGGGAACTTCTACATTGTACTGAAGGTCGGAGCCCTGAAGGAGCACACAGTATTGGATGATTGTGGATATAAACATCAAGTACAGAAATAGGGTGGCCAACATGACTGGAGGTTGTGTCAAGACTACCTGCAATACTCTAAGTACTCTGTCCTGGCAGGCCAGGATGGGCACAATGCGACCCACAGTCTCCACAGGTAAACACAGGACGTCATTGATCTTGTCTCCTGACAGGTAGTAGTCCTGATCCTTGCAGTCACAGTAATGGTTATAAATGTAACTGGCACACACAAACAAATCTGCCCCTGAAACATGCCTGTGAGAGAATAAAACAGAAACATACGTGAAGCATCCAAAAATGACACTGTATACATATATTATCAAATTTGCTAATCATTAATATGTACACAAAGTTGAAAGAGTCTGAAAAACAAGATGCAGATCTCACATGGCATTTATGCTCTCTGTTAGGTTGGCTTCAAATGCAAGAAACTGTTTGCCCTTTTTAGTATATCCCCTCACTTCAGAGCCTGAGCTCACAAAGATCTTTTCCTGTGGGGTTCCCAAAGCCCCTCCAAGCTCAAGTCTGGAGATCTTCTGTCCTGGGAGCGATTTGAACACAGGCTGACAAAAAAGACAGACATTTATTCTCCCATTGAGAAAAAAAAAAAATTGTTTTGTTTGTGGTGCTCAAGAAATATTTTTTATAATTGTCAATGTTGAAAACAGTTGTGCTGCTTTTTTGCTGGATTTTTTGATGAATAGAAAGTTCAAAAGAACAGCTTTTATTATTTGAAACAGAAATATTTTCTAACATCATAAATATCTTTAATGTCACTTTTGATCAATCTGATGCATCCTTGCTGAATTAAAGTGTTAATTTTTTACAATCTTACTGACAGAATCTTTTGAATGCTAGTGTATAATAAAAACAGGAACTACTTTTGATACATACCACAGCCTCCCCTTTTTTCATTCCAAAACAAGTCACAACACCATCATGATCTGCAACAGCCAGCTGAAATGAGAAAACAACACACTAGAACCACCAGATACAACAACAACTTCCTTTGACAAACCATCAGGTTGCTTATAGACAAATGCTTGTTCCCTGTTTGATTGAGCAGGGAAGAAATGTCTAGCACATGCTCAAATAAATAGGACATGTTGCATTCTCTTTCACGAATGGGATCTAATCTCCAGCGCCCTTGTTTTACAAAGTAAGCCCCTCAAATAATCTACAGCAGAAAGATCATTAAGCCCTTGAAACTATGGAAAGTTTATAAGACTGTACATTACAGTTATGGGTACCCAGTTATGGGTATGGGCAAGTCACAGACTTGCAGCAAGTTTTAAGATTGATTTTTCTGTAAAAGAATATTACTTGTTCAATGCAATTACTGATTACTGAGAATGTAATTAAATACAGTTTTCTGCATAACTGTCAGCACAGCAATTAATGAGCAATATTATTTGTGTTATATGATGTATGGTAGTAATTATTTTCTGTGATCATCTTGACAAGCTTGAATTATACTAAACCTGGATACAGATATACCTTCTGAGTTGCTTTTCGCCCCACAGTTGGGAGAAGTTTCATGGTTTTTTGAGATGTCACTCCAACCTGAGAAAACAAAGATGACATGGCCATTAGTAAATTTACTTTCTGATAATTTATATTTAAAATTCCTAAATGTTTCAGCCACATGAATTACAAGTGTGCAGTTTAAACAACCAAGTGCACATTTGCCATCAATGTAAATCACAGCAGATGTACAAATACGTATAGGGATGCTGAGATATTACCTGGAGATAATCAACGTGGTTTAAGTTCAATTCCATATTGTCTGTTAGAATAATCACTACACAGATCCTTTTGAATTGTGTCAGGTTAACCGTTTTCTATTTAGCGTTGATATATGAAGATGTTCCAGTATAGTTCTCTGTAACGTAATTCATTCCCTAAGATGGTACTTTGAAATATAAATATATATTTCGAGCTTTTCCGATAGACATATAACACAGTAGTCCTGGCTAGTCGTCACAACCGACTGGATTATCCCGCGGATTAACTGTTAGTTAGTTAGTGGTTGATTCTGCTGCAGATGGAGTGGCTAACGTTAGCTGTGTTAGTTGGTCCGCTTTACAAGATGATTCGCGTCGAGTTAATATGTAGAAAAAAAACCATGCCGCCTTTTCGTAGACATTCATCCAAACGATATGCTACGCTTCGCAGACAAAAATAATATTCCAGCTAAGTACAGCGGCGACAAAAGTGTTTTTGCTTACAGCTAACACGTTTCCTCTGCAGCGCCATGTTTGTCGGCCGCCCAAACCATCTCTGGTTACCATAGTAACAGCAAGCGTAACAAGATTCGTTCAAAACACTGAAAATTGTATTTTGTATAATTATCTAAATATCTATCTATCTATCTATCTATCTATCTATCTAGTGAAAAAGCATATGAACTGCATCCCCGATGCCCTAAAAGCCTGATAAAAACATTAAGTAATTTCCATCCAAAATTTCAACACAGTTTCCTGTTTCCAGAGTGTTTTTTTTCTTTTTCTTTTTTTTTAAATCAGGCTATTAGTTTTATTTTTCCTGGTGCACTGTTAATTTAAACAATTAGGTAACTGTAAATATTTAAAGATTTAAATGTTATTAAATAATTAATTTTTTTTCTGGTTTTGGGTGTAGCTGTTATCCCAGAGTGCAGCTGGGCTGGTGGTCAGCTGAAAGAGCCTAACCATCTAAAGCTGGATTAAGAAGCCGTGTTACATCATATTGATCTTTTGTTGATGTTTTTTCCAAACATATACACTTTGATTTTCATTATTACATTATTAAGCATTTTTAATAGCCATTTTAGGTTTTATTTTGTCAGGACAGTTTGGTCAAACACACAGGAGTGGATGAAGGGGTGTGGATGTGACTCAACAACAGTAGGAGGGGGCGCAGCTGCAGAGAGGACTTCAAGCATCATTCCCATTTTGCACAACACCAAAGAGACAGCATGCTTCCTTTTGTATTATAAAGATTTAATGACAGAAGGACGTGAAGAGCACCTGTCATGGATAAATCCTACACAGCAAGTGAACTATGAGCTATCACACTGCTTGATCGGAGGATTCCCTAAACAGCTGCAGTAGTTTTATGCCATTTTATTGTAACTGATGCCCTCCCCAAGGAGGTTCCTGGTGGCATCCACCTCCCTGCCTCTTCCAGTGGGATGGGGCTGGAACTTAAGTGTGTATGTGGGGCTCTTCACAGTATTGCTGGTTCTGATGGGACTTTTTCTGTGGATGCTGCTGAAACAGCTCAGGAACTCTATCAATAGCACCCTAAAGCCACATTTGGGCTCCCGCAAACATCGTGTGTTCTGAGAGAGAAACATCGTGGATAAAGATGAAAAAAAAGACACTTTGGAGGATTTGCATACAGCTCTGATTTCTGAAACTGCTGGACAATGAAAGCTGTGACAGCAAATACTGTGCCTCGGAGGGATGAAAGAATGAAAAACTGTATTGAGGATTTCCAAGCTTTGCAATGGAAATGTGAGATGTATTTACTGACTATTTATTCATGGCAGATGCTTTATATGTTTCAGCAGACATTCTGTTTCAGAAATGTGCGTTTTCTTTTTAAAGACAAAAATGTTATATATATTAAGGATATCAGGTCTAGTTTGAAATGGCTGTTTTTGGAGTACCTGAGCAAGGTACACTCATGTCCAAATCCAAAAATTGTCAAGATGCTTGTGCTTTTGCATGTCTTTTGGCTCAGAGAAGAATATTACTTGATTGGAAATCAAATAAACCACCTTTAGTTTTACTCTGGCTTAGTGATGTGACGCTGTTTTTAAAATTGGAGAAAATTAAATATTCTCTTAGAGGTTCCATCAAACGTTTTTATTCAGTATGGACTCCAATGATCTCATATTTTGAAAAGGACGATACTCTTCTTAACGTACTAGTGAAAATAAAAGGCAATCAGACACAATGGGCTAACAATGATGTTCAGTATTTCCTCATTGTTTGTAATATCAAAACTCTGAGATTTTGTGTTTTGTGTTTGAGAAATGTTTTGATTTTTTTCTTTCTTCCTTTTTTTCTGTGGGGTGGAAAAGGGGGGGAAAATTATAAAATCAAGAAGAGCATTGTTAACTCTTTGTATGTAATCCGTCACTCTGTTCTTCCTTCAATAAATCTATCAATAAAAAAATGTAATTCTGAAAAGTTAATTTACTTACTAGTTTTAAAAACATCAATTCAACCTATATTAGTTTGTAGAAAGTCAATACTATTCACTCACACAAAATTACACACACATTTGATAAAAGATTAATTAAAAAGCCAGTCAATATCTCTCCTAACTAGTTTCAGGCCAAGAATAGATTTTTTTTCTACTGTTTGTCCTTGGCATGAAGAGTGTTATTTATGAATAAAAGAGTGGAATCAATTATGTTGCATATTGAGGAAATGTCTCAAATGAAAAACGATTTTGCATAACGCAACCCTGAATTCCTTTTGGAATTGCTAAATAACAATGGAGACCTGTCACACTCAATAATGTTCAGACATAATGTTTGTGTTACTGATAACACTGTAAAAGACATGTGCCTTTTATATACCCTTTTCCCTACATTCTTTGATTTCTTTCAGTAGTCCTTTATTGTTCTTTCTTTGGCACGCTGAAGTGAATAAAGTTAAATAAATCTAAAACAAATGACGGCGAAAATGATATGTCTCTGAAATTGTTAAAGGTTACATAAAGGTAAAAACAAAATGAAAACCATAAAACACTAATGTCAAAACCAAAAAATTAATAGCAATGCTCACACCTTGATTTGCAGATGGAGAAAAGATCCATTTATTAAGAACTGTCTATACGCATTTGCATATATATGTGTGCGTATGGTTCAATCAGCGTTCAGCAGGCTAGTAAAAAATCTTCATCCATGAATCCCAATGAAGTCAACTCTGTTGCTTTTATTAAACCATTCAAAGGTTGTGTGTTTATTTGCATGAGGCAAGTGAGAAAATTAAATTCACACCACACTGCATACTTGAGCAATGTAACCAAACAAACAACAGGGCTCTTCTATTTCATGAGGGATACTTACATTTGGTATGAGTGAACTTAAGTGCACTTCAGCCACTGACGCATTGGTAATTGACTGATAATTTTTATTCATCTTAATTCCTGGCACTCTCTTGCCTGGCATGCGATAAGCATGTTTTATTTACACATCACCTTAAAACAGAAAAATAAGGCTTATTTTGCTGTGTTGACGGGGTGGATATATCATATAAATGAAATAAGCATATCATTAAAAGGCAATGACAAAAACATAATTCTTTAAGGAAGGCCCAAGCAATATATCTACTATATTGCCCATCAATCTGTATTCAGAGAGGGCTTCTCTGTGTTCTGGTTATTACTTCTGCCAAAGCCTAATGCTGCTATAATGAATAATATGAGTATGTTCAAAGCTGAGCAAACATCATCTGAACTTCATCTAAAGAAAACATTTATAATATTATTAGACTGCGCACAAACAACAATTCCAACTTTATTTATTTAGCAAGTATAAAAAGTGGCCAGTTTGACCCTATACTGGCCACTTGTGGACGTTTGGAGTTTTTTTTTTTTTTTTACGTTCGGAGTTTTGCTGTAGAGTTTCAAGCAGATCTACGCATCTCCTGGTTATTTCAATAACTATTTACTTATTTTGTATAATAATAATAATAATTTAAATCCTCCTGTCTACTAAACGATGAGAAATAAATTCACCTAGACACGGACACCGAATAAATGGCTTACAACTATTGACAACTATCGTCTTACTCTGTTCTCCACGTCAGTCAATATGATTGACAACTGGTTTTGAGGGCGTGTCCTACATCCAGCTACAACAACTTCGCTGACTGTTGACACGCGCCAGAAGTCTGACCTCTCGCGCACAGGTGACTGAATACTCAACAGGTAGGTGCGTTCGCTGTCCTGAACAGATAACGTATTGTAACAGGGTAGCTTAAATAAGCAGATGACAGGAATTATTTATGTACTGTCTTAAAGTCATTCAGCTACTGAATTGTCTATTCTAGAATGTGCTCTTTCACATCACAAAGCAATTAGTTTCAATTACTGCTGAACTGGTATGATAATGATAACTTTATGTACTTTTTCTTTTCCAGAACTTCACATAGTGCTGCCTGTACCTGTACAGATGGTAAGAGTTGAGCTGCATTTGTATTATTATTTGTGTCAATATTAACATTTTAATTTGTGAGACTGTCATGTGTCATGTTTTGCTGGCTTAAGATTAAAACATTAATGTTTGTAGAAGGTTTTTTTTTTATCAGTTCAGCTAATGGTTTAACTACAAGTATACAAATGCAAGTATTATTATAACTGTAATAAAGGTAGATAAATAGATAGATAGATAGA
Source organism: Tor tambroides (assembly GCA_021397915.2). Lineage (NCBI taxonomy): Eukaryota > Metazoa > Chordata > Actinopteri > Cypriniformes > Cyprinidae > Tor > Tor tambroides. Next base: position 33,448 of record JAFVLL020018840.1, read on the forward strand.
TACATAAGTGACAGTTTTCCACATAAATTAATTCCCATAAATAAGAATTAAAGGGTTAAGTTATCAGATCTATGTTGGCATGGTGACCGTTAAGTCACCATGGTGGTTAAGGTGATGGATGATTGGATTACAGCAGATGAGACCTGTGTCAGATCAGGCTGAGGAAACCCACCGAATAGGTCACTGTAGCTTTATCATCCCACACCTGCCAGAACCAAGCAAACACCTATATACTGTAGTACATCTACAAGGATTAGTCATGCTTGGGCTGGCATATTGTGTGTTGTTTCTTAAAACTTTAATGCCGCTTTACAAGGTGACATGATTCAAAGACATACAGTAATCCAATGTGTGTTGTCATAGCACATTATCATAGAAAGCATAAGAGCATGGAAAGATTAACGTTACTACTTTTGTTATTATATCAGACCCAAGGTCTCAGGGTTAACTGATCCCTAACTTTCAACCTGAACTTGAACCCTATACCTTATCTCGTCCTTCACTGCAGCACTATCATTAACCTGAGCCGCAATCTTGGTCTATCTTTAATCAGTTGTGTATGGATTACAGATACTGTGTGTGTATATAGTGTTTACAGAGGTTTTTAAGGGTTACCAGAAAGATACAATCGCAATGTAAACAAGAATTGTGGATATGGTTGTTTCCAGCCTTTGAAAGGTCATCTAGAGACTGAGAGCAAAATTATTGGTTCGTATCTGTCTGCTAAATATATATTGAATATTTCCACATGATAATGATGAAAGACATGAGCCACTGCATGCATGCGGTTTAATAAATGAGGATGATGTTTCTCATATTCTCAAACACCTGCGCTGGCTAATCCATTCAGAATGCACCTGCTCCACGTCTTCATGTTTTTTAGTGCCTTGAATGATTATATGTGCCAATTAATCTTGTTTGACATTTTCTTATTTAGCCTGCAAGTAGGCCGACTAAAACCTGGTTTTGTGTTTTTGGTTCAATATAAAAAAAACCCTGCTCTCTTTTCTGGCACACAGTAAGGGCATGTCTGGCAACTAGTAAGGGCTGCACATAATTTTTGTCACATTGGTGAATCTTCAAATAATATTTGTAGTTAACATGACACATTTTAGAACAGGTCCACATGTAAATCTGCTTTATATTATATTATGATTATTTTTGTGCAATAGATTCATTTTGGTTTTGTATTTTCTGCAGGCAACCCGAGGAAGTGTGAAACCCTTTGTGAACTTCAATGCAAAGCATGATGCAGAAGTTTTGCGTAAGGCCATGAAAGGAATTGGTAAGTTTGACAAATCAGACCTTTAAGACAGTTCACCCCTTTTTGTTAAGATCTGGGGGGGGGGTTCCTGTTGATTTTGAATGGTCAGTTAGAAGGGACTTTCTTAAATATTTATAATTAGCAATCATAATTAGCCAGAACATATTGGTAAAATTATACTGATCTGTGGACTAAAGAAAAACATCTTGAGCTCAGTCTTACACTATACCTTAATTTTGTCCTCTTCAACAATGCTTTACTTTCAGGCACCGATGAAGATGCCGTCCTCATGTTACTGGCAGCTCGTAGTAATGCCCAGAGACAGGAAATAAAAGCAGCCTACAAAAAGGCTTTTGGCAAGGTGAGCAAATGACATTATTATTGTCAGACTAGGAATAATCACTTTGTTGTGTCTAGATTATGTAAATGCCTTTTCACTGTAAGTACATCTTCATCTCAAAATAATATGCAATAAAAAATGCCGTTCAAAATTAAGACAAAAGGTTTTCAAACATGATTGTTGTTCCATCCAATTACTTAGAAGCACTGCTGTGCATCAATAGCAGTTCATCAAGATTATTCATTTTGAACTGTTGTTTTGCACACATCCTTTTATTGATGTTGATATAATTCAGTGCTGTCATGAATGTCTAAAACAATGTTAAAATGCTAATGAGTTTCACATCTCCAGTTTAATGGGCAATATATTTTCTTCTGTTTCTTGGCTCATGTTCTCAGGATCTAGTGAAAGACTTACGGTCAGAGCTTGGAGGGAAGTTAGAGGATCTCATTGTGGCCCTCATGTATCCAACCATATTATATGATGCACATGAACTCCATAAGGCCATCAAAGTAACGTCAAGCATTTCCATGTCTATGGATAAAATTAAAAACTGGAAAACAAAATAATGAAAAACACATTGTTATGAAAATGCTTTTCCATTATGATAAACTTGAGCCTATCTCATCTCAGCTTGGTTATCTTTTTCATTTTTTATTTTCTTACAGGGAGTGGGTACAGAGGACCAAGTTTTAATTGAGATCCTGGCATCCAGGACAAGTGATGAGATAAAAGATATCGTCAAAGCTTACAAAAAAGGTAACATTCATTGTGCAGGCAAAGGGTACGGCTGAAAATAAAATGTCCCGCTATTGTAAGGTTGATGCATGACCATGTCCATTTATATTTACTTTGGCCACTCCACATAATTAATTTCAAATGGTAAGGGTCAATTTTTTGTAAAACTGTAGGTTTCCCTTCTCCAAAGATGCCTTACTATCTGTATTGCACACAAACAGGCCATATTGAACACAAGCCTCTACAAGGCATCTGTTACAACTGATCCCTTCCCATTAAACTATTCCAATGGGACCAATAAGCAGCAATTGTCAAGATAAGTGTGAATTGTCAATTGATCCCGTCTCATGTGTCTTGACCTAGAATATGGAAGCAAGCTGGAAAAAGACATCATGGGTGATACGTCAGGACATTACCAGAGGTTGCTGGTGATGCTTGCACAGGTAAAAAATAGTTATTTATTTGAAAAGGAAATCAAAAATAAAGGAGAGCCAAAAGAGATTTATTATCAGAAAAATGAGAGAGAGAGAGCATAAGAGTATATAGAAAAAGAAGAATAATGTATAGAATAGTTGTAATATAGTATATTAATTTGTTAATAATAATAGTAATTATTTTTGCAATACATTTAAAATAGATAGAGAAAGTAATCAAATGATCTCAAAAATCAAATAAAGTATTTAAGTATTAAGTTTTTAACTCACTGGACATGTGTGAGACATTGATACATATATTAACCATTTCTAATAAAATGTCCAGCAAAAATATTTTTGCTGGACATTATACTATTGTCATGATATATCTATCATTACTAAATTACCAGTATATAAAAGTACTTGTACTGTGATATAGGATTTCAGTCAATGTGTTGATTAGGGCAAGAGACGGGAGAGGATGCTAAAAAAAGGTAGAGCGATGAAACAGAGCAGCTTCCTCTTGGAATGATAACATGAGCACCAGTCAAGTCATCCTTAATTAATTAAAACAGCTCTTGAGTTAATGTTGTTGAGAAGATGAAATGGTTCTCAGGGGTAAAGTGTGGGTAATTCAATATTGGAGTTTACCAGGTTAGGGAAAATTCCATACCCCGTCTCAGCATATTTGCGGTGATGGAGGAGGGCTGATGTTTCTCTGACGTTCTCTGACCTTGGTTATGTTTCTGTTTCTATACTCAGGGAAACAGGGAGGAGGGAGTGGATGAGAGCAGAGTGGAGAAAGATGCAAAGGTAAAGTTCATAGTCATGAGTGACTAAACACCCTGATAAAGTATTATGAATTTCTTAAAGAGACAGTTTACACTAAAAATAAAACAATTGTCATCATTTACTTCTCACGTCATTCCAAAATTGTATACTTTTCTTTAGAAAAATGTCTATGAACAGTTAAAACATTAAAGTTAAGGTAAAAGTTCTTCAAAAGAAAGAATGTAATTTTCATTTTGTGTGATTTTTGTCATTTATGCACCCTCATATTGTTTCAACCTCACAATATTTTCTTTTTACTGTAAAATACAAAAGGAGACATTAGGTAGAATATCAAAGCATCTATTTTCCATGTAAAGTGGATGGTGAGTTATACTGCGAAGCTCCAAATAAGACAAAAGCCCCATGAAAGTACCTTAAAAGTAATCTATGACTGATTCACTTTATTACAAGTCTTCTGAAACAATATGATTTGTTTGGGCTTTTATAGTGCTTTCTTGTCTTACCGGGAGCTTGGTAGTGTAAATCACTATCTATTTTAATTATACTCAACACAGATGCTTGGACATTGTGCTTAATATCTCTTTTTTTGTTTCACAACTTAAATCGTAAGGGTTTTGAATCCATGTATTTGATTAATAATTAGAGTTGATGTAAACATGGAAAAGACGTAACTGGATCCTCAGTTTTAAGTTGCGAACCTTAGAAGTGTTTGTTCATTGATCATGTTTCAGGAGCTGTTTGCTGCCGGGGAGGAGAAATTCGGCACGGACGAGGACAAGTTCATCAACATACTCGGCAACAGGAGCGCGGAACACCTGAGAAAAGGTGCGTGCTTGTGTGTTCAAAGCCTTTTGATGCGTTCAGAACTGCCTTGAAGGGCCATCCTAATGGCTTCGGTGTCCCTGTTTCAGTGTTTGATGCCTACAAAAAGATTGCCGGCTGTGACATTGAAGAGAGCATAAAAGATGAGTGCACTGGGAACCTGGAAGGACTGCTGCTGGCCGTGGGTATGAAATTCCCTGTTGTGTAGCTGTAAATTTGCTATTTGGATGGACTGAACCATCACTCTATGATGAAACTTAAAAGAATGGTTCACACAAAGTTTGTTCTGGTAAAATAGATTCATTTGCTTGAATAAAAAGGTGAACTAAGAAGATCACAATATCCAAGAAAATGCAAAGAAGAATAACACTCACCATGTCATTCCAGGCTTGTATGCTGTTATTTTTTCTGTGGAAATAATTTGAGAGAATTTTCACTTTAAGATCAGTTAAATTTTCAACAACCATGGTCCAATAAAAAAAGAACAAAAGGGCAAAAAACAAAACAAAACAAAAACAAAAAAACCACTCCAAATATCAAGACTTCTGAAGCCATTTTCTGTGAGGAATGGACTGAAATTTGTCTTTTTTTACTGACAGTATTGCTTTTGAAGATAACCTGTGAAAAACAACCTGAATTTCAGTCTGTTCCTCACATAAAGGTGCTTTTATGATCTTTATGATCACTGTTGATGTTGTATAAATTGAATAATAGCATACAGGTTAAGAACAACATAAGGGTGAGTAAATAATGACACTGGAGGGTGAACTATCCCTTTAACTGAAATTTAAAACTGATGTTTCTCTCTCTCCCCCCTTTAGTTAAGTGCGCAAAAAGCGTGCCTGCTTATTTTGCCGAATCCGTTCGAGATTCTATGCGGGTATGAAGGCTTATTTCCATGAGATTCTTATTCTTATTTTTTCCTCCTCTGACAATCATGAATTGGATCATTTGCAGCTCATTTTGGATTATCAAATGCTGACACTTCAAGTGGAAATATAAAAACAACTCGTTGCCTGTTTATTAAATGAATGTGTTGGTCTGAATGATAATGACACAACTGATTTCACACATTATTGGTTTGTTTATTTACAGCGTGCTGGCACTGATGATGAGGCTCTCATAAGGATCATGGTGTCCAGAAGTGAACGGGACATGCTGGACGTCAGAGCGAAATATAAGAAGAAGTATGGAGAATCACTCTACAGCACCATACAGGCAAGTTATGCAAACACACACATGCACACACACACTTTGTCACAAACACAAATAAATCTTAGCATTGTTTTTGCCCTATTTTAGGAGGACACTGACGGTGATTACCAGAAGGCCCTGCTCTACCTGTGTGGTGGTAATGATTAGACAAAGTTAATATTTTGTGCTAATTATTTATATCAGTTTAAGTCCTTATATGATTTTCAGCTTTCTTGTGCACATTTTTTCATTTGTGTTTATTTTTACATCTTTTATGGGTTGAGAATAAGTAGTTTCAGTGTTGGAGAATAGGAGGGTAGTCTGTAATGGTTTGGTGTGATGTTCGTGTATTGATTCTTTAACAGAATTTGGTGGTTTCAGACCGGTTAATGAATTGTTTTGCTTGATGTATTGTTTCAAAATTGTGTGAAGACTTGGAAAATAAAAAATTTATGGACCATATTGATGTTTTGTAAAGTCATATGCAGTTCCTCGTTTTGTTTCTGCTGCCCAAAATATTACTTTTTCCACTAGATGGCAGTATGTCTCTAACAAATCCAATCTTTCATATTCTCCCTCAGCCTATTTTGACCCATCAAGTCAGTTTATCTTGAGATGAGTTCCTCCTGCGTTAATATTATCATTCTAAAGTATTTTACTGCTAAAGTGAAATAAACTTACAGCAGCTTCATTCACACAAATGAAAATTACTGAAGGGATAAGCAAGGGAGTTAACAAGATAAATGGCCCTTCCATGAGAATATGCATACAGTACACAAAACAAAACAACAGGTAACTTTTATTTCATAATCTCAACACAAAGTATGACAGATTTGTGGTTTCAAATAAAGACATGCAATTTTTTTTTTTTTTATTTCACTAGAATTTTCCGTTACTTATCTTGTAGAGAGTGTTTTGGAAATTTACTAAGTAATTTTCACCTAACCCAGCAGGCAACTTGATATCAATTTGACGCCAAATATTAGTCAAGACTTGATCAAGATGCTGTAACGTCATTTTAAATTCTGTTTGGACGGCAATTTCTTCCAGTGGTAATTGGGTGAAAATAGGAAGTTAATCCCACACTGAAATTGGTTAATGTATATGTAGGCCAATATGTTTGACATTCAATTTACATCAAATCAATGTCATGTCAAGGTTTTGAGGTCAGTTTGATTTGCATATTTGACTTGTTTTTTGACGTCAAACTTGACGTCAATACTTTTCGACGTCAATTGCCCACTGGGAAATCTAATATTGTCCACTGACACTGTTACTATTGTTAAATATTATGTGGGGTCAAAGAGTTTGCCTCAGAGTCAGCTATTTTAATTAAGCAAGACTGAAACCTTTCATATAAATGCATTCCAGAGGTATTCAAAGAAGATGTATTTATATAGTTATATAGTATATAGTTAAAGTGCCTGTTATATGTTTTACTTGTACAGTGTACAGATGAATATTACATTTCTTATCTCAGTATGAGCTACAAAGATGTTGAGACTATTATAGGATCGCATTGTTTATTATGTGTGCTATGTGGAATGTGCGTGTGTGGATACAAGCTCTAAATCGCTTTACTAAATCCCAAAGCTGGCACTTTCAGCACAAAGCCCCTAATTTCTACCAAGAACTATTTCCTATTAGATCGTAGATCCTAGATCCCATTTCCAGGATGGAATTTATTAAGGTCATTATTTTAGCCAATCAGTATTCAGAAAGTCAGGGTGTGAGATCAGGCCACCTTAGGCCACATGGAAACACTTCACGAAACCACACCCTACAGGACCCACCAGGAAGTAAAGGATCCCCTTTAGAGGTTACATGAGAGCAGTGTTTGAATTAATCTCAGTGGGAGAAGAAAGCATTTGTGTGAGATCACAATTTGGCATCCTACACTTAAGTATAGGCACCACACCTTCATTAATAGATGAAAAGAGCAAAGAACTGGAATACAAGCAAATTGATCCGTCATGTGAATACCTGTTGTAGGCTTATCCCTGGGCAAAATGATGCAGTTTTGGGCGCATTCATACTCCACTAGATTTTCCCTCTGCTGTTCTGTTTAGCAATCACATTTTACTCAATGGCCAAGGGTGTGTGTGAAGATTTTACATGTTCTACCTTTATCTGTATTAAAACTGTCTTATTTCTTGAGTTATCTTTCTTTCAGGTTAGAAGCCCAGAAATGTTTCTGTTGATTTTCTTTAAATGATAGAATGAAAACATCAGCAAAGTGCAATAATGGATCCTGAACATGTTCATAATTTTGGTGGGAATGTCGTTTTTGGAAAGGAGAGGCCAGAACACGTGTGAGTGTGTTTAATTTCATAATCACAGGCTGGTATGGCTACCAAAAACCCACAAAATGCTAAAATCAGTTTTGTGTGCTTGAATGTTTTGGTTCATGACTGACCACTTGTATTGTAGAGAGAGCCACATCCTGAAATATGTTTATATGTGAAGCTTCAAAACAGTAATTTATTGCTTTCATAGAACATATTCAAACCCGCTATGTGATTCAGGGGGTTCGTTTGTAAGAAACAGTAAAACTGTAAAAGCAAATTGCAATACAACAACAAAATGAAGAATTTCCAATTGCAATACCAGTTATTATGCCAAACAATCATAAAAAATAGCTAACGATAAAATTAAGCCTAATTCAATTTTTAATGCTCATGTTGTCTTGACTTTTCTCCAGCTCTAAACATTAAGTTAACATGGGTCTTTACTGCATTTGATCACCCATCGGAACTTGCAGAATTACAATTTCCAAGAATTCTTGTAATGACAAGTAGGAAAGAAGCACATGGCTTCAGCTGGAATGCAACAATCACTGTTGGAGTACTTAATCTGTGTTTAAACCACTAAAGTCATTCCGTGTTTCTACTTGAAAAAACATGCAAGAACAAATTACATTTTTTTAAATATAGATTTTAAATGTACATATTAAATGTTCATTTATTAGTTGTAGTTTATATTACATTTTAATTATTTTGGTTTCTTTGCAGTTAACATTTATTTTATTTAAATTTTATTTAAAGTTTTTTTAAAAAATGTTTTTTATGGTTTTGGTTAACAATAATAACCCTACTTTGCACATACAATTTCTCTCTCTCTCTCTCTCTCTCTCTCTCTCTCTCTCTCTCACACACACACACACACACACACACACACTGATTTAAATACCTCCATCAATAGGATTAGGTTTGATATCTATCTGGGTCAAAGTAATAAGAGCAAAGTATTAAGTTCCTGCCAGTTTCCATGCTTGGAACAACCTTTCCAAACTGTCATGAACATGTCAGATGAGGATGAGAGATAATAAAAGAGAAAATAAAAGAAAAACATTAAGGCATTTTATTCCAGAGATCACTCAGTAAGACCAACCATTTTCATAGTATAAATTATTCCTCTACACATAAACTGTCCCACTCGTGTGTCTCTAAACACCAAACATACAAACACAGTTTTTTTTTCTGTCATGGTGGGGGCTTTACTGAATTTCAGTATTTCAAACAAACATTTAGGCTACATATTTTTTTTCATTGACATTTTTCAGTCTTAGACTTTTTTTTTTCTTTCTTGTGGAGCCCACTGGCTGCTCCACACAGGTGATTTCAGGTTTTATTCTTGTGGACAAGTACCACTAATTTTGTTTTTCTCCAATTTTTATCACCATACTGTCTTGATATTATGCAAACCAAAATGTAAATACACTGAGTGATATATTGGTATGAACCTCTAGCTTTGAATGAATGTTTTTTGGATGATGGCCACATAAGTGGGTTAAAGGAATTCATAATGAATCACAAAACAGGATAAAAAAGTAAGTGCAAGAAGTTAACTTCATACAGAAATTAATACAATATAAAATCTGCCTTGAAAAAGTCTTTTAAAAGTCAATCAGAGCATTCATCATTCTCAAGCATCAAGAAGAGAAATGTACACAGTGAAGACCAGGAGCTGCTGCAGTATTCTTCGGCCACTTTCAGCCTCTCGATCCGGTCGGGACAGTGATTATTCCCCGCGGTTGGCGGTAACGTGACTGTAGAGGAGGGATGAGTGTCCTTCAGTCTGAAGTGTGCGTCCGCGGGCCCGCTCCGGCACATACCGGCTTTGACCATCACCGTGGAGTCACGACACAATCTCTTCTGCTTTTTCAGCGAACGGGCGATCTGTTTCCAGTAGGCTTTGGTATTGGATGCGTATTGTTGACATGCTGTGGGCTTCGCCACATATTCGCAGCCGAAAGTCTTTTCCCCGTTTTTGCAAGTGACTCCCAATTCAAACGCAACATCCCCGCGCGTCGCGCGCCACGAGCACCGCCCTCCATCTTTCAGCGAGAATCTCCCTTTCAGGCCATTTTCATTCCGTTGACCTCTTCTTTTCCCCTTCCCGTCTGTCTGCGCTCTCCTCCCTCTATCTCTCAGGCTGTTCACCTGTACGAACTGCTGCACGATACAGGCGAAGATCAGAACGAGAGCAATGTCTGTCACGCGTTTCATTGTCCTCACAAGAATTATTTTCAAACAACTGCAGGAAAAACTGGACGTGACATTTGTGGTCCCAAATGGTTTTTCTGAAAACAGTACAAGAGTGCTGGGAAATCTTTGGTTTTACACCTGATGTTCTCGACTGCCATTTATAGAACATCTCGCGCACGCACCTCCCTCACAGTCTGCACGCGTCTTGACATTCATTTTGGAAGCGGCGATTTTTGATGGCATATCTAAGTTTATTTATAGATCATAACTTATCAGCATAGTACAAATGCTAGCTTACATGCGAATATTCTGCCAAACTGTTACAACTTGAGGACTGTTAATGACTTTATAATACATGTGAAGTCACGACCCAAGATTCGTTTCGGCGAATCGATTCTTTTGAACAGTGGGACTCGGAAAGAACAGGAAATACGACAATGAACGATGGGTAAATGCTACTTTCTCGATGCAAAGATGTACAATAATGCTACAGTGACCAAATACACATGACTGAACAGGCTAAAACATCTAATAGTGCGGCTGTATTTTTATAAATGAAAATTAATACCTTGCACTAATGAAGGTCCCCTCACCCCTCACGAAAAAAAACAAAGCATGGTTACTGTAGTTAAACCAAAGTAACCACAAATTAGCCATGGTTTTGCTACACTAACTATAATTTAACAATGGTATTTGTAGTAAAACTGTGGTTACACAAATGGTAATCAATAAAAAACAAAAAAACAAAACAAACAACAAAAACAAAAAACAACATGGTTACTACATAGTTAATTTTCATCTGCCGAACTCGGGCCGATCACTACATGCTATCTGGGCTGTCATACGGTTACTCGGGTATCAAATTATATGCAAAGTTCTTTGTCACTACGATTTGAAAGGTTAATGTACAGCCTCCAAGCGTTGACAACTCGTCACAGAGACGTCTATTTGCATTTACATCTACAAGACGTATTTTTTTGAAGTGTTTGCTCATCTGCAATACGTATACGTTTCGTATGAGGTGTCTTTAAGATGTTTATGATTTAGAATGTACGTAAAACTGACATCTTACAGACGTCTGTCAGATGTTTGTACACAGCAGATGCTTTCCAGATCAAGCGATCTTTAACAGATATCTTGCAGAAGTAGGGTAACTATCAAACACTGCTATTTAGCCTACAACTGGCAGCAGACAGCATTTTGTAACAGAAACTGTAGGCCTATATGTATTTTTATTTACTCTCACATGATAAAATTACAGCCTATGTAGCCTATGTTAATAGCCTAAATTTTATAAAAACATTTTATAACAGTATAATAGGCCTATATAATTTTTGCCAACATACAGACTCACCTATTCTTAGCCTACTGTAGCAATCTTTCTATGAATTTGAAATTTAAAACAGTAGTAATCAAATACATAGCATAACATATTTAGTACGGACAACTGAAGCATTTTGGTGGACTATGGTTACCATAAAATGTTGTATAGTAAATGCCCTCATAGACCTGTAGGCTACTTGAAAGACCTTTCTCAGGTGTGAAGCATTTTCTAACACAATAGCGCTCTCTCCTGTCACACTCATGCAAATCACTCCCACACAAAAAGAAAAGGTGAAGAACCAAAATTTATTTAGAACACAAAAACATTTATAGGTTTGAGTATTACCTACTCCACTATAAAATGTAGTAGACATAGAGACATATCTAATGTACATTATACATTTTCAGCTTGATATATTACAGTCTGAAGTGACCTGTGGCTCCACAGCTTTCAGAAATGCTGACCCATAATTGGTCAGCACTCATAAATATATAACACAGAAAGATTAATACACATATATTCAGTACACATGATAAGATGAAGTTCCTCATCATACAATTTACAGCTGGAGAACAAAACATGCCAGCATTATGCTCAGCATCTAAATTCATTGATAACTGATAACATAAGAGTCTGTACATTTGCAATACATATACTGATGGTGTTCCCAAAATCCTGTCAGTCTAAACATACACCTCCATTTCTCTCCGTCAGTCATCTTGGAGTCATCTTGAATGGGGTTTGTTGTCTGTGGAAATGTGAGTGACTGCAGTAGTATAGAGAGAGGACACACAGGTTTCAGATTTGCACATACATATTTTCAAATGTACATTATATTGTAAGGAGAAAGTAAACTATTTTCTTTGAATGTGCGAGACTTCCGATTCATTAGCCACTATAGGTAAAAAAAACTAGAGGAATAACAAAGTGCAGTAAAAATACTTGTGATACAAACCAGTGAATATTTAGGATTATGATAGTAATGAATTAAAATAATATACTCAATACCAGTCTGCAATATCAAGCATCCTGTTTTTGGACAGGTAAAATAACGGTAAGTGAATAAAACCGGAAGGCCCTGCACATTCAATGTAGAAGTATATCATCCACACTTACGTTAAAAATAAGGTGGTTAGGATTGCGGATAAATATGTTTTTTGGTCACTCAAAAAAATTCCTACCTCTTTCTCAGTTTCTGAACCACCCTATGACAAAGGAACAGACACCCCGAAATGAGCGCCAGCAATAGTCCTGGGCAAGTTTCTTGGCCTCACTCATGGGTACCTGCGTAGTTAGTTGTGGCACAGTAGGTTTGGGTGTAATAATTCTCCTCTGTGTGGTGGATTTGACAGCTTTGGGTTGATTTGGCTTGTCCTGAGCAGTTCTGGCTGGTTGGGTTCTTAATATTTGTGGTCTAGTAGGCCTTGGCCTCTGCTCCCGTCTTCTCTGTTGTGGCCTCATCGGCACAGGTCTGTCAGGCACTGGTCTGTAGGGCCTGTCCTTTGGCTGAACGTCTGATGAGGATGCACTTGTGAAGACCATCTGGGCCTCATCCGATGCTCTCCTGCACATGAGAGGCTTGAGGACACGCTGGCCCTGGCAAGCATTCGGCAGCTTGCGGAGGTCCCACGTGATCTGCCTGTAATAATGCAGTGGGTTGTTGTTGTAAGAGCGGCAGACCTGAGGCTTGCCCTGGTACTCGCACCAGTAAGAACGCTCCATGCCCAGGCAGGTGATTCGGAGCTTAGTCAGATCCCCTTGTCCTGTCACAGTCAAGCTGCATTCATCTCTGGTGCCTTTGGTAAGAAACTCAATCACGTCTTCCCAAACGTTCCTCTTGTGTCCTGGCTCGAGGTCGTCGTGATCCTGGCTCTGAACGAGAGCTGCCTGGAGGCAGCATGCAAGCAGGAATGTGCTTGTGATTGTCCACATGTTGTGAGGCGCTGACACTGGCGGAGAGACTTATGACTCCACTATTTAAAGGCTTTGGTCACAAAGAGTGTATTTTGAGGTTAAAAAAAGTTGCCCCACAAGTTGGCTTCCTGCCTGGGGGAGTGTATTATTTGCTTGGCCATCTGGTGACTGTCAATATGAAGTGGGGACACATATGTAACCAACTGAGAAAATGCTCGGACACAGTAAGTGGAAAAGAGAGCGCCCCTTTACAGTCCCAATTCTGGAACTTTTTTGGCATTGGTTGGGTAATTCACAGTACACCGCAGCTATATTTGTTTTCCAGTCACGTTTTGTGTTTGTGTTTATGTTTATGATGTTGGGAAACAATCTGTCCATGCCCTTCATCAAGAAATCTTAATCTTGGGTTATGTGAGTACTTAAAAAAGAATCGGTTTAGTGGACTTCCTTGTGTGACCGTACAGTCTTAAAAATAAAGGTTCTTCATTGGCATTCATGGTTCCATGAAGAACCTGTAACATCCATGGGACCTTTCCATTGCACAAAAGGTTTTTATAGTAGAAAAAGATTCTGTAGATTTTTAAAATGTCCTTCAGACTTAGACAAAAAAGGTTCTTTTAAAAACTGAAAAGATCTTTGGGGCAAAAATGATTCTTCTATGGCATTGCTTTAAAAACACCCTTTTAGAACCTTTATTTTTAAGAGTGTATGCCAACCAGAAGTAACATGTTGGTTCAAAAGTGATAAAATGTGATCTGTTTCTGTCACTGAACTACTGAAGCCATTTTTTAACCTCAGAATAAAAAGTACAAAAGCTAATTTTGAGAGAAAGTTTACAATAAGAGGTATGAAGTCACTAAAAAGTCACAAAATATTCTGTTATTAATTTTTTCATACTAAACGTACAGTATTAACTTTAATGCAAAATAAATGATTTTGAAAGATCGTACTCTGATTTGGAATATGTCAGGCACACGACTGGATAATTATTTGAACATGTTCACTTTAAGAGATGAGGCATGGAGTTAGAGGCCATTAGTGAAAGTGTGTCAGACACGTTGAACTAATCACATCTTTATTTTTCAAGCAATCAGTCGCATCTGGAAGTAGGGGGTCCTTGTAACTGATGCAAAAATTGAAATGTAAACATCCAGAACAAACCAGCTCAAATAGAATCGAAGGATCTGTGGCTGTGTGAGAGGCCAATTACAGCTCTTATTTTTGGCTTCCTTTTCAGCATTCTACTGGCTTCCACAAGTCCCAGTCTTTTTTAGACTGTCTAACTCATGGAGACTTTTCTAGAGAAAACTGACAGAAACAGATGTCCAGTCTTAAGGCCCGTTCATGCAAAGGCCACTAACTATATAATAAGATATAGTTTTATATAAGATATAGTTTTAAAAATAGTTCCAAATTTAAAAGAAAAGCAGAGTCCACACCACTACTGTAATACTAACGGCACAGAGGAATGAGATCACTGGAATCACTTTCACACTTGATGAATGATGAAAACATTGAATCAGAATCCATCCTGCTTTAAACAATTACAGTTATCATTCTTGGTGTGAATGTGCCTTTATATTAAATACAAACTCAAAAAATCCAAAATGACAAAAGTAACAAAAATGCCCCAGATATTTGAAATGTTAGAATACACACATTTCAATTAAATGTCAAAATTGTAGAGCTGGGTAGTAACTGATTATATGTAATCTGGATTATGTAATCAGATTCCAAAAATGAAGTACTTGTAATTAGATTAAATTACATTTTAAAATACTCTGAATCAGATTAGTTACTTTTTTGTTGATTACATGATAACATCACAACCTCTTTCACCTAATATATTTATTTGAAGTACACTTGAGATTTTCAAATAGGTCTTTTAAAAATAAAGTTTCACATATGCGTGTTCATGGACGTTGGTTAATTGTCACATGACATGCAGGAAACAAAGTGTTTCATTTTGATTGATTTTATTTTAAAATGATTTATTTTAATTTTACATTATTATGATTGAATTATTAGCTTTTCATTAAACTCACAAACCCCATAAAGTTCCTTTACGAACCCCAGTTTGGGAAACCTTGAGATAATGTAATGTTTAATGCACTTCATGTTGTCAATAACAACAAATGGAGTATAATTTTCTTTGTTTTTTTAATCGATATGGTACTAGATTATCCTATTTAAATCAATGTGATAAACCAGTTAGCTCAAAAGTAATCAAAAAGTAGTTTGATTATATTACCTAAAATGTGTAATGTAATATATATATATATATGTCTCTTAATAGTAAAAACATCTGAAATGAAAAGTCAATTCCTGTGGGCAAATATTGCCCCTTTATAAAAGTCGTCGTCTAAAAAATTTCTAACACTGGTTTTGTTTTCTCATAACATTGTAGGTTTTGTAAGCTATACTCTGTTTACAAATAGAAGTATTTCCTTGTTTTTTTTTTTTTTAAAAACCCTCCCTTTATTCTTGTAACCGGTCTTTTGTGAACTCGGTTTGAATGCTATGTACAGTGGTTGAATTGGAAATTTACAACACCAGAATGTTTTTTCATCTGAAATTTTATTCACAATATTTTACAGTTTTAACCAGCCTACCCACATGGACTTGAAAACCAACGGCACTGACAGCCAGGCCCACCGCAACTAAATATCTTTGAGCAAGCTTGAACACCAAGTATGCGCATGCTGCATGTGGTATGGCAAAACAGTGAGACTGTGAGGTGACGGGACCTTTCTGGACATAAATCAAGTACAACATTTTACCTGAGGCCCTGGTAACACTGTCATATACACAATGAGTGAAGGATCTGAGCAAAAATATGTAGCACCTGACATAATGTCTCTAACATTAAACAGTTGAAATATTTGGAGGCGTAATTGTCAATGACTATGACAGCGTTAAATATGCTCTTTAAAAGTCGCTGTAAATGGGCTCTGTGGTCTTCTCTTGCTCTCATACAAGCAAATGTCCCTCTGAGGTACATTCACTCGCTTTAAAGTTGACAGTAAGTTCACATATCGACAGATGTATGTCCACAAATATTGTTATATCAAGTAAACAAAAAGCCCTAAAACCTGAGACCTACAATGAAACAAGATTTGGTGTCACACAGCAATAATCAGTAGTTTACAGTAATCCAACAATGTGTTGGAGAACAACTGTTGTTAGTACAAGTCAGCAAAATTAGAAACCCAAGTATCATTATTAACTGATATATTCAGAAAAACTAAAGTACATAAAGCTAGCAAGATCTTTTAGGGGTATTACTAAATCCAAATACATCATATCTTAAATTTTCAGTACAAAAGTGGTTTACTGATCTCAGCTTCAGTATCTAGGTAAAACTACCTGTTCTTGCGACTTGTGGCTAACATGTACCACGAGCTAAAAATCTGAAAAGGCAACAATGCATTCACCCTTGAAATGGCTTGACAACATCTACCTGTACCGAGTTAGCACTTAGCATGTTTTCGAACACCTACGCATCCTTGTTTATGTGTAATATTTGTGGCTCATGGGTGGCTGGCTTGCTTTGTTTCAATAAAAACCTTCTCAGTGGACTTGACTCAACAACATGTTGGATTCTCTACAATGTTAAAAAGCACTATAAAAAGAAAAAAAAGAAACACAAGGAAAATAAAAATGCAGCAGTCGAAGCATTATGCCCCTCACACGTGATTTCTCAATGACTGTAAACAAAGACACATGTAGTAGTTAAAACAGCCATATACTGTGAAGCCTCCCTGACTATGACAGGATGTGACATCAGAGAATAGCTTGTTGAGGGGACGGTCCATAAGACAGTACTATAATCATAAGGGTGCAGAATAGTCAAAACAACAATTTGATAAGAGTCATCTTGATTGATGTGATGGAAACATGGACAACAGGTCCCAGCTTCGAGTATGTGAGTTTCCTTTTCTTAAGAGCTGAGCCTGCTGTTCACAGAGAGAGTCTGTGGAAAGGAAGAAATTCATAGTGAGGAGGAACATATTAGTCTTGTACAATGCATACAATATTCTTGTTAGTTTTTATGAGCTTTTTTTATTCTGTTTAGGGCAGTGATTCTCAACCAGGCGACCGGGCCTCAAGGTGAAAATAAGACAAAACAAGCATTCAAATAACCTAAAACAACTAAAAATCACGTCTTGTTTTATTTCACAACCTCAACAACATTTTTTCTTTGAAGAACCAGGGTTCTTACTGAATATATGAAGAAAGCTAATTTTAAAAGTGTGATTTCCAGACCAGTGTTATTTTAGTATCATTGAGACACTATTATAGGTTTTTGTTTTTAAATTTTGAATTCATTTTTATTGTCCATTTTCATTTTAAATTTAGTTTTTGTCATTATTATTTTTTTTTTTTTAAGTATGCGTATATAGTTTTTTATTAAATTTTATTTCAGTTTTAGTTTTAGTTATATTGAACTAAATGAAATAATGCCTTGGCAAATAGCTGAAATAAGTTTATATTTAGTTTATTTCATTTCAGTTATTTTTTTTTAATTTAAGAAATGATTTTTTTTTAAAAAAACAGTTTTACTTTTAGTTAACTATAACCATGTTCAAGACCTGAAAAAGGTCTGTAAAATAATAAAAAGATGTAACTGTTCCTTTTTAAATGAATATTCAATTTTAAGCTCTAAAATATTTCATCAGGTAGAATTATGGGAAAAAAAAATCCTAATCCTTTTCCAGTAAACTGGAAAAATCATGGGGCTTTCGAATATTGTTGTGGACAATGGGGGGCCTTGAGGTCAAAAAGGTTGAGAAGCACTGGTTTAATGTAAAACAAGGCCAATTTAAACAACTTACATTCCACAAAGGTTTAATTCCAGTTTCCAATATCACTGTATGAGAAAAGAAACAAATATTGTAGAATTACACCCACTGCGCAGTTTCAAAATGAATGACAAATGGCTAAGACTGATACGAATGAACTGGTGCACATGAGACGTGAGAGGGGAGATGAGATTTTACACTAAGGTAAAGAAACAAAACACACGGTGAGTGCTGGCATCTATCTGTTTGCAGAGCTGTCAGGAATGTTTGAAGTCAAACATTGGTGGATCACAACGATACGGGCGAGTGGTTAGTGATGGACCCTAAAAAACACACAGTTCACACAAAGCTTTGCAGAAATGTCAGCAGTTATCCAGGCGGAATGCTTCTGAAGATGGGATACAAAACTTAACATGCTGTTGGTGTAATGACAGAAAAAAAGGAAGAAACTTTTTAGAAGAAATATTTTAAAATGCATGCCAATAGAGGATACACAGACAAGAGTGAAAAGGTTAGGAGACAATCAAACAAATGCATAATATGTAATTAATTTGGACAGGAAGAAGATGCTTGTTAGAGAGAAAGATTAAGCCCATTTCCTCTCATCTGCAGCTCTCAGTACCTTTCTGTAGTTACAAGACAGATCATCCTCCTCAGAGTCACCAGTCGGCATGGCGTGGGGGCGCAGAGGCCCGTGGGAATCGAGTCATAGTGTCATAGGTAGGGATGCTTGAGGTACAAAGGGAAAAACTGTCAGGCCTGGAGTGTATTTACAATCCACATGCAACACTGAGATGCCCCCAACAGCTCTCCATCCAGCTTTAACCCATCAATAGAAGAGCAGGACAGGGATTCCAGAATGACACATATAGCTCTATTACTAATAATTAAAGGTGCTGTAAATGATTTTTATTTGGAACACCTCACATAAAAATGTTCTACCACCTGACAGAAATCACATTATCATACCTTTATTATATCTTAGCACAAGTGGTAAGACATTAAGTCTAAACTTGTGACATCTAATACATGAACTACCATTTAAAAGTTTGGGGTCATTTTTTTTTTATTTTTTATTTTTTTTTTTAAATAATGTTACAAAAGACTTATATTTCATATAGATGTTCTTTTGAACTTTCTGTTCATTAAAGGATCTTGAAAAATAATTTATCCCAGTTTCCACAAAAATAACTCTTTTCAACATTAATCATAATTAAAAAAAATGCTTCTTGAACAGCAAATCAGTATATTAGAATGGTTTCTGAAGGATCACATAAACCAAACATTTGAATGATAGTGTTTGTATGTATACAAGCTCTGTGTCATTCTAGCCCACCATCCTGACCTCCGTTACATGTTTTGCTGTTGAAACACATGCCATTAGTGAGGAGTTAGAGAGAAAGACCATTCACAGCCATAGCAGCCAGGTGAGAATTTCAAGAGTCATGCAAGATGACAAAAAGTTGAATAAATTCACAAATGCGAATTCAGCCAGTCAATAAATTCTGCAATATCTCATACATGCAGTGTTAATATAAATTCAAGTATCATGTAAGAGTGCACAAATTGTGCATTACTGCTGTTGAGCCAGCATGCAAGCACTAGTTAAACAATCCAAAAAAAAAAAAAAAAATTTAACTCCCAGGTGCTTGTTTGTGCAAAGGGCAACTTCAAACTGCGCATGCATTGGAGCCCTGACACCTCAATCGATCTGTTCCCCGAAATGCATGCAGTTTATTAGCGTAACACACGCAAGGTGTACGGGGATATGGTTCTGATTACCTTGCCATTACAGGATTTTGGATACCTTCTAAATGTTCATTATAATAACCATTATTACCAATTTCCATACTGAAATAAAACATTACATAGACAAAAATCAAACAAAACATGATGTGACATGAGAGAAATGGCATGCGACTATGAATAAGCTTCAACTTACCAAGCGTTCTTGAAAAATATACACGCAAGATTATGAAGAGTATGAAACGGTATAAATTGCAATCGTATCTTGTAAAATGTACAGCAATAGTTTTGAGGTGTGCTCTTAAGGTCTCTGTTTTAACAGCCCTTCATGTTAAACAAGGGAGCTTCAAAGACAACACACCAACACAAGCAACGCCCTTCACAGAGAAGCATTCCAAGGCTTAGAGCTTAAACCAGCACCATTAAGCAGAAAGTTTTATGTACAAAACAGGAAAGGGATGTCGTTTTAGCAGTAAAGTCGACAGCAAAAGTATGAGGGAAGAAACATCTTACGTTTTCATGGGAATTGTCTCAATGCTAAAAAGATACAAGACAAGCAAAAATGTTACAGAGATGCACTGTAGTGGTGTACAGAGACATCACGCGGATGTCAGAATGGACGTCTCTGGTCAAGACACTTGGTGACTTGTCAGTCGCAATGATTCTCGACTGTAAACGCATGAATGCTTGAAAAACGCTAAAAGAAAAAAACACTGTTTGTACAATATATACACATGTAATTCTAATAAAGTGCAAAGTGCTGGACAGAAAGATGAAGAATGAAGAAAGATGGAAATAGCAAGAATGGTTATCATAACGTGAAATGCCAAGTCCCTGAGACAGAGGAACTAGAAAGAACCGAGAATTGAAATAGAAAAAGAGCACAGAGAGAGAAAAAAAAGTTTAACTACTCTGGGCAAAAGAAAGAAAAGAATGAGGCAATTGCACATTCATATATTATGGATATTATTCATTATTCAACAGTTAAGTCCGGTCCTGTCATGTGTTTCGTAGAGGAGTAAAACAACATACAAACATACAAACACATCCAAAGTTCTGTCATGAAACCCTAGATGGCACAGGTTCTAACTCAATCTGATATCATCACATCATTACTCACATTGTGCAGCTGACTGGTTTATTTTCGTATCAGCAGCCAATGAGCTTGCTGCTCAACATTCTAATACTCGACTAGTGCTTGCTGTAGCAGTTGTAGTGCGCTTCAGATACCCTCCACCTTCCCCAGCTCCACCTGTATAGGTCTGCTATGGGGTGATTTCATATATGTGATATGCGCAGCAGCAGTATTTCTTACATGCTCACAACAGCATGTCTGTGGATGTATTGGCAGTGGCAAGTCTTGTTACTTGCTCTGCCACAGCAGCAGCAGTGTAGCAGATCTATTCCGCCAAGACCAAACACATTAACATTCCCATGTATACTTCCATGCTAAACTCTCCAAGAGTTGTCATCACAGAACTTTTATAGAACTGTAATCATTGGGGTGCTAAATAGCAATCACAAATTTGGTGCATTTGGGATACTTACTCGTCATAGACATCCTCTGTGTCCATTCTGCGGTAGAACTTGGCAAGTTTGACAGACAGGATAATGCTAGGGAGCAGAAACAGTGTGGAACAGCCCAATCCAAACCAGAATGTGTTCTGCAACAAATAAACACAAGATTAAAGCCACCCTTACACAAAGACCTCAGATATTATCCTTATACTGTAACATTATTGTACTGTATATTACTCCATCTCAGAATCCCTCCTAACTGTAACAAGCATTTTCTGTAAAGCTGCTTTGAAACAATATGTATTGTGAAAAGTGCTATACAAATAAACTTGAAATGAACTGAACTGACTATCAACTTAGAATAAAAATGAAGGTGAATCCAGTAATAAAACACCCAGGCTGAGGTTAAACACTTCAACTTTAACTTTTGGTTTTTCCTGCTGGAGTCAGAGAATTATACTAGGGTCAATCTTTGGGTGTCTGCGGAAAGAGCAACTCACCACTAATTACTAGAGGTAGTTAGCAGCCTGAATGCTTCCTGCCCTTACTGGTTATGATGTACAACATTTTGTGTGTGTGCTCTGGTGTTCCCTACATTATGGGGACCAACTGTCCTCACAAGTATAGTAATACTAGTAAAATTTGACTTTTTTGGTCCCCATGAGGAAAACAGCTTATAAATCAAAACCTAAAATTGCAGAAAGTTTTGTGTGAGGGGTAGATTTAGGGGCAGGGTTAGGGTTAGCAGATAGAAAATACACTTTGCCCAGTACAAAAATCATTACGTCTATGGAACGTACTCATAAAGCATGGAAACCAGCATGTGTGTGTGTACCTAATTAATCACATTTTTGGGACAAATTTGTACCCAGAAGTGAGCGGAAAAAAACAACAAAAAAAAAACCTTTTGGAGAAGCCCTCATTTGTAAAAACAGTACAAAAATGATGTAAATGACATAGAAATCCTATCCTATCCAAAACTAAATCCTCCAAAGGATCACTTCAGTTAAGCTGATCCCAATCACAGAATGCAATTGCTTCGGTGCCATTCATACATGTGCAGTGGCGTACAGAGGAGAGAGTTCAACACACAGGGCCCCATTCACACATGGATTCTTGTGACGGGGTCAAATACCCTGACCCTTTAAAAATCCCACACACATCCACGCACTTACCCATAATTTCAGATAAAACCTGGCACCTCCTTCCTTCCTCATGACTACCCATGGGGTTTTGACCACACATGCAAAAGTGCAGCGGTGCAGCCCATCCCACCCTGACTTGGTGTTCTACACACTTGACTACACACAACTGCTGCCTGAAACACTATCAACACTTCATCTCTTACATCAAAACCATGGTTCACATTGTTAAGTCCTAAGTTGCCTTTGATATATACTACCATTCATAAGTTTGGGATCTGTAATTTTTTTAGGGTTTATGAAAGAATTCTCTCATGCTCACCAAGGCTGTATTTATTTGATTAAAAAAAACAAACAGTAAAAACAGTAATATTGTGAAATATTATTACAGCTCAAAATAAATTTTTTTTCTGTTTTAATATTTTAAAATGTAATTTATTCCTGTGATGGCATAGCTGAATTTTCAGCATAATTACTCCAGTCTTCAGTGTCACATGATCAGAAATCATTCTAATATGCTGATTTGGCACTCAAAAACATTTCTTTCTTTCTTTTTTTTAATTATGCTGTTTTTATTAGTACCTTTTGTACTCTTTTAAGGTTTGGCAGCATAAATCACCATCTACATTAACTATGTAAAACCGAACAGTCCTTTTTTATTTAATGAATATCAAAATATAACGGGGTTGGAAGGACATGAAGGTGAGTAAATGATGAGAACAATTTTATGTCCAGTGCTTCCAGTGGTTCTGATGCTGATGGCTATCTTACCATTGAATCCAGCAGGAAACTGCAGCCCAGGATCTCCGCTGTGTCCACAATGTTGCTGAGTGGTTTGCAGGTAGCGACTTCCAGGGCCAGCTACAACGAGGCAGCAGAACAAAAGGGTTTCAAGCCAAAACAATGCAGAAGAACTAACCAATCACCACCAATCTAACACTGATACTATTTCTGATTAATAAATACAATTAAAAATACTCACAGACGTTCTGATCCAGTCGATATACTGCTTGAAATAGCCAATAATATTCAGCTTGTATTTATCGGTTTCCTGTTTGAGCATATATTAACCATCAGTACAATACAACGATACACCAATCATTCAGACATGTTTTTTCTTTCGCATTACCTTATCGATCACAGATGTTGCATTTCGGGAAATTAGGTACTGGGCGTCCTCAACGGCTGCTAGCACGTCTCGAACTCTGACCTAAAAACCAATGTGTTTACTGCTCATCGGAAATGCATCCGTTCTATAATGTCTATTGTGATATTTTTAAACTGAGCTTGGTTTTAAAATGAACAACTTACAGGCAGGTCTGAGGACGTCCTTTCCAGAAGTCTGATGCTCTGATTAAGCGTGCTCTTTATTAAGAAAGATAATAGACACACAGAAAGAATGAATCATGTCCAAATGATCTATAATTTGAAATGCTTATAAAATGGTTCAGTAAGAAAAACTGTAAATGACCATTTTGGAAACATAAGATGACAGTTCAAGGGAATCAGCAGGGTGACAAAATGCCATGCAACCTGATGCATCACATGCACTTTATGTCACAAATAAATATAGAATGTGACACAAAACTGTTGTAATATATGATACATTTGGCATACAGGAGGAATCATTTGATGAACTTTATATTTCAGATCTCTCATATACATCACATCTAACCAGTAAAGCAACTAGTATGGACTGGAAAATAAACATTCCAGTCCTGCAAATGCAAATGCTTTAACCAATGGTGTGAAAACAACAGAAAACCTCACAATTTTCTGTTTGATGACACTAGATGGACAGAAATTCAACACTTCACCTTTGACCAGTTTATGAATCTGTAAGTATTCAAATTTACACATTTTGAAGTTTAAAAAAATGTCAATAGGACAAAGATATGATGAAGTTGCTCTAAAAGACGTTTGTTTTTTTCATGATATTATCACAGAAAAAGGACCAAGCAACTTGCAGGTTATGCAGCTATTTTCTGATAGGCTTACCCTTGCTTTCACATATTTCTTGGAAGCCATAAATCAAGTTGAATGTGTTAAAGAAAATTAAAAAAGAGATTGTTGAAAATCAGTCAGGGCATGAACAGAAATATAAACATCTTTCAAAAGTTTTTCATTTGCAATCAGTTCCACTTGTAGATAAGAAATGATTCAACAGAACCATTCATGGATAAGAACGCAATCAATCAAACTGGCATCAGTGAGACAGGAATAGATTACCATTGACTGCTCCAGTGGGATGACTTGTTGGATGTGGATCTGCCTTATTGTATTAGCGTGTCCCTTTAATGAGGTCTGCAAGGTCCCTTTAGACTGCAAAAGAGAGACACAGCGCAAACGAAAATTAGCCCTAGAAAAGTTCATACAGGTACTAACCATGACAGTGAATTTCATGTAATATTTACAAAATATGGAGTAATTACATTTTATACTGTAACTCCTTTTAGAATTATTTAAACTGGACCACACATAAATCTTATAAACCTCATAAATCCTACCAACTGATCAGCTTGAGCATCAAGTTGACCAGCGAAATCAACTAGATCAATGCGAGTCACCCCTTTATTAACCTGAAAAGATAAACAGAAACACATGAGAACCCACAGGACAGGGTTTCAAAGCCTATAGTTTAAAAGTTTCAATCAAAATGTGCATCATGTATGGATCATGTATGGTATGTACCTCCTCCAAATAGGCAGCAAAGTCAATCTCATTAATGCCAGTTTCAGTGAAGCTGATGAGATTCTGTTTGCCTTCTGACTCCAGAAGAGTGATGCCACGAAGGTCCACCTTCATTCCTTCAAACTTCCTTGACACATCCTTGGAGTACTGCAGAAAGAAAAGAGGTTCTCTTTATGATTCTGACATGAGCCAAGGAAATCTGTATGGATTGACTGATTCTAGAACACACAGTCTGACCAGTGGGACCATTAGCAAATAATAATAGCTATATTACAAAAAAACATATATTTAGTAATTTATTTATTTACTTATTTTTATTATTTACTGGTTGCTCAGATTTTGTATATTTATAAAATATATATAATATATAATAAAATGACAAAAAATAAAGAATACATATTTAATTTTTTGTGAAAAGCTGGATTGAAAAATTAGCACCTGATAATTATGTTCTCCAGCATGATTTGAGAAAATCGAATAAGCATTCTTTGCTTCAGTGAGAGCACAAACATCTGTCCGTCTATAGTATACAAAGCAGTTCATGATTTTCTTTATTTTGCATTTCATAAAAATCCTAAAATGTTCTTTTCAATGTGGTCTCGGATTTTTGGATCCTATGTGACATTGGATGTAGGATGCCGGCTTGAAGGACTTTAAGTGAAAACAAAAATCTTTCTGCTGAAGTGAAGGAATTTATAGATGCTCTATATAAAATGTTTCAAATGGTTATGCATGAAATGTTTTAAGATATTTTGCCAGTTCTAAAGAACAGAGAGGAAAAACAACAACACTGGATTGGAAAAACATACCGTTCACTTTTTTTTTTCAAGAGTGTTACTCAACAAACCAGTAAATGGTGTGCATTTGCTTTGAGACACAGTCCACATATCTGTGGTGATGGAGGCTATTACCCCAGAAACTGAAATTTACATTGAGCCTCATTAATTAGTAGGAAGGATGCCTGAGATTGTACAAGTCCTGGCATCAAGGGTGGCATTATTCAGCTTCAGAGGAAAGTAAGACTGACTCAAAAATGACTCAAAAAAACAAGATGCACAGTAAATAAAAGCTAATATCTTCTTTAAAAAAATAATGCCGTTTGGTGTAAACAGCAGCATCACTGATCTCAGAGTGTGACTTTAAATGTCAGTGTGTGAATTTAGTTGTGATTTTCAAGTGCACATGAGCAAAGCCTTGATCCACTCACAACACTAGTGTTAAAGAAGGCTGAGATGTTGAAAATCTTATCCAGATGAAGAGCTGAGTAAATCCCTCTGTTGTCCTTACAATTACTGCAAAAGAGGAGAGAAAGAGATTTTCATTTCAGACATTTCATTCTCTGCTGCCATCTACTGGACTACTGAAGGACAAAG
Source organism: Tor tambroides (assembly GCA_021397915.2). Lineage (NCBI taxonomy): Eukaryota > Metazoa > Chordata > Actinopteri > Cypriniformes > Cyprinidae > Tor > Tor tambroides. The sequence continues at coordinate 60,008 of JAFVLL020018840.1, forward strand.
ACAACTCTATTGTAAAAGTTAGTTCCGAGAAACTGTCAAGCATAATTTGTTTGGATATTTGATTCAACATCTAGTTATTAATACCCTAAAATTCATATATTTGTCTAATTTTTTTTCCATCAAAAACCCTTGTGCTGACAGCACCAATACTTAACACTATTATAGAGTAATGTAATTGTTCACTTTTATTAGATATACATGACAAGTTACCTGTAGACAGAATATGCTGTAAGGTCCATTTCAGGGTTATTGTACAGGTATCCTGGTATGAAGTTTCTCCAAGCAGAGTTGACCAAGTTGGGCGTATCTAACACCTACACACAACATGATCACACTGAATGAGACATATCCAAGACAGGCAGGCTTTTAACTTGCATTGTTTGGTGAATTTATTTGTCTTTTAGCATGTATATAACGGGCACCGTAGGTCTGAGCCCACTAATGAAAATGCTTATGTATTTTTCTAATTTAAAACAAAAAAAAATTACTAATTATATAATTGACATGAACCATCAAAAAAAATATAATATAATATAATATAATACTGAATTAAAAACTGAACATGAATTTCAGAATGTCTTAGTATTTGGTTTGTCACTCTTTTGTTGTAATGACAGCAGCACCTGAGCTGCATAAATTCACAATTTTATGTAAAGCCCTATGATACTTTTCTCCAGCATGACTTGAGATGATCCAAAGATCACGTTGTGCTTTATTGAAAGCAAAAACATCTGATGCTGTCATTTCTCTTACCTTAAACAGCTGTCGAGTCTGAAAGGGTTCACACACAAGCTTTTCTAGATTCCCACCCACCAAGAACAGAGCTGTTATCACTCCCATGAGCACCCAGGAGAACAGGAAACTGAAGCCCACACCACTGAGAAACACAGAAAGAGTGTGTGAATGAGTGCAGACAAGGCTGTATGTCGCATCCATTTGATGGGTTTGAAGATTGATATTACACTCAAACTCACGCCATGAGCAGGTTGCCTCCTGTGTTAGAGACACAGCCACGCGTGGTCGGAGTCGCGTGCCTGTCGAATCCCAGAATACCACACAACAAACCCAGAAAATTGAAGGCGAGGATAAGCACAACCATACAGCACAGGGTAATACAACAGATCCACCTGAAAACAAAAACATTATGAACAACATCAAGGGCACATGGAAGACTTTTTGCCAAGAAAGTTTGTCGTCTAGTTGAGTTGAGTCCTCTGAAGTACCTGTAGAAATCCATCTGATCCACCTGAGGGTAGATGTCCTCGATCTGTGAGTGTGTGTGAGAGATCATTTTGGTGAAGTTGGTCAGAGTGCTGTGAACTGGGAAGAGCTTGGTGAAAGTGGTGATGTTTGATCCAATGTCGACCAGAAGAACCTTTACCCCTAAAGGAAAGCCACAACAGAATTGGAAAATGCTTCAGTGCAGATTTATCTATCTATGCTGTTTACAGAAAATTGTGCCTTATTGTACATGCCCTGAAGAACAAGGAAAAAAGCTCCATAAAAACCCTTCTTCCTCAGGCCTGACAAGGAATGTGCATATCAAAATTTTACATTACAAGTAATATGTTCTTTAAAACAATTAAATGATTACATATTACACTATGTTAGTAAGGTAATGTTTAAATTAATTTGATCTGGATAACTTTAGTTTAACCTTAGTACAATTTTTACAGCATAATCTAATATTTTAACTTTAAATGTTAAAAAAATGTGTTAGTATGTGGAAATTGACATTCAACTACAATAAATAAAAAATAAAAGTATTGTTCATTGTTGGTTCACATTAGCTGTAACATTAACTAATGTTAATGCATAGAACCTTATTGTAAAGTGTGACTTTAAATTTAGTAAGTGAAAAGTATAAAAATAGATATTTTTTTAATTACTGAAAGGGGATTCTGCATGAATCTGCATGATTTGAATTCTAGTCTAGATTTAATCTTTGAACTCACCTTCCACAATATTTCGGGTTTGATCTGTTACCAAGGTGGGAGTGTCATTGAATGATGCAAAGCCCTGTGTGACACAGATGAAAGTATGTAAGAGTGAGCAAAGCTGATACGCTCCTTGAATACCAACATGAACTGACCTCATTTCATTTCTTCAAATAAATACTACTGTTCAAAAGCTTGTTGGTAAGATTTTTTTTTTTTCAAGATCATTTTTTGGGGGGAAACTGTGATACAGAATTTTTTTGGTAACATTATATGTCTTTACCGTCACTTACGTTCAATTTAATACATCCTTGCTGAATAAAAGTTTTCATTTCATAAAAAAAAGAAAATTGTTTCGCCGTGAAATACAATATGTTCTGTCCTGAATCTATGCAAACACGTCACGAGAAATCTGGGAAAAATGCACCTTTTCCACAATCTGACCCAGATCCGTCTTTAGAACTTCATTCACTTTGTCCAACTGGTTGGTCACATCAGGCAACTAAAAAAAAACCAAAACAGCCATGTGTTTTTTTCTTTTCTTTTCTCTTTTTTTTAAACCAATTGTGAAACATTTTGGTGACAATATGTTGGAAGAGAAGATGAGAAATCATTTCAATACCGATGAGTAGTTGGCTGCAATTTCTAGCTTGGGAAGGGTGGTACGTATGTTGCGACAGATCTCAAATGATCGTACATCTGTGCAGACAGGATCATTGAGGGCGTTGCTAAGGCTGCCGCGCACCAGGCTGAGGTTCGCCTGCAGTTTAAGTGTTCCTTCCTGCAAAGTCTCCAAGGCCAAACTCACATTCTCTAGAGCATCCTTAGTGTCTCGCATTGCTAAGAGAGGAAACAAATGAGCAAAAAAACACATAAACGAACATTCAAAAACAGAGAATGCACACAATAACCAAGCCACACTTAATTCTGAAGGACATAAAATCCACACATGCATCTTTAATTTTAAAATACTCTAAATATTATCCATTGAGGTGAGATGAGATTGTCATTGTATCTTTCAGTGCATTTCATTTTGGTTTTAAGACACATGATGGGCAGGTTCCACCAAGGAAGGATACAATAATACACATGGGAAAATAACTGGGCCAGATTTTGTGGGAAGGAATAAGGAGTCAATCACAACTTTGTTACAGATAGAAGGTTATGGGAAGGACCAGTTAGGGTCTATTACGGTTTACCTTTAATGGCTTTCTCCACTTTAACTAACAAATCAATCAAAGACAAAACAGTGAAATAAGACACCACAAAAAGCAATGGATTGAATATCCACATTATATTCTCATGGGATATATGATATATGATGATAAATAGTTTCCCAGCAAAGGTGAAAGAAAGTAAAGAAAGAAAATAAAAACACAAAGGGGAGTGACATACTTCCAGTCATGCTGAGAGCCGCGTCAAGGGCGGGCTGCACGTCTTTTCCCAACTCCTCATGTATCCTTCCACCCAACAGCACACCTACATCTGAAGAAAGACAACATGAGTCCTCACATCAGAAAAACCTTCCATTTCACTCCAGATGACCGGTAGCACACTTACTCTCCAGGTCATGCAGCACTTGGTGCTTCACGGTGTCATACTGAGAGATCAGGTAATCAATTTGCTGGAGGGGAGACAACACAGCAATAGATTTAGCAAACAGAACCTTGCTTACCAATACTAAGACATATACTGGATGAATACTTTTGCAACTGTGCAATCAAATATAATGATATCTAAACTGCTCATCTCTCTCTCTCTCTCTCTCTCTCTGTCCATCTGAATAACCAACCGACCATCAATCTTTTCTGTCTTTCCATCCATCCATCCATCCATCCATCCATCCATCCATCCATCCATCCCTCTCTGTCCATCCGACCAACCAACCGACCACCAATCTTTTCTGTCTGTCTATTCCTCCATCCATCCACGCATCCTTCCATACTTCCATCCGTCTATCCCAGTGTAATAGCGCTGGTTGTATTACTCACTGCAGGGGTCTGATTGCTGAAGGTGTGCAGATCTTTCAGGTTACTCTTCACCAGCCTCCTCATGCTCTTCAGCTGAGAACTCAGGTTCTGATTGGCTGCATATGCACAAAGGACCCCCGCCCTGATGATTAAAAACAGCATCGCTAAAACAACACAAACTAAATCACATTCAAGCCAGAAAAACAAGATTAGGAACACATGTAAAAGAACATGTATGGTTGTTTTGGCCCTGTCAGTAAAATATTCTCTGGACTGTCAGTAGAGGGCAGCACTACAACACAATCACAAGACGCATGTTCCTCACAGCTGTTCTCTCCTCTTAAGATACTTTAATTGTGTCGCTTTGGGAATGTTCTCATACTCTGGCATACTTTTATTGAGAACTAAGAGGCAACATCATACTGCTGCAGGTCTATACAGGAAAAGTTGGAAAAGTACTTCAAACAAACTAGGGTGACTGTGAGCTCTCCTTAATTAGACTGAGAGACACTTCAAGGAAAAGCCAGCCCTATATTAGTACCTATTCATGATTCACGCATCTTAATTGGGCTCTGCTCATGGCTACTATGGGAGCCACTGAATGATGGCAGCACCATCATGCTAGGCGTTCACTGCAGTCTGGGACAAAAGCCATGATTGACTTATGCAACAATAGTGCAAACAGGAAGGTTTTTTGTGACGTTATATCAAAATGTGTGAATCACTCTTTGTTGGTTTTGTGTATAAATATGATTGCACCATACACAGATGAATCTGTGGGTGCTGCATATAAAATGAATCGATGCTTTCACACACTTCTGCAGGATGGGATTTATCAAAGCTAGCAACACTAAAGATAGATGAATATGGGGGACATGGGCAGTTTCCTATTTCAGATGCGAATGCAAAATACTTCCTCTATAGACACGACTTAAAAGAAAACAGTTGCAAAATGTCTGTACATCTA